>UESW01004969.1:521128-590381 GCA_900491605.1 Calamus simplicifolius | reverse complement strand
TTAGACATTAAACATGGCATGTGTACGACTTCTTTTTGAGCCCAAAGGTAGGCTCTGACCAACGGTATGCTCTAAGATGTATCTTGAAGGAAAAGGCTTGTTGCATCAAAAAGTGATGCAGTAAGCATATTGGGCATGTGGATTGATGCATATGTGCCACTATGCATGCGGTACATGCAAAACTTATTGGATTCGGACGATATGAGTGCATGATCAATTTATACGTTCAATACATACTTACTAAATCATTCTTCGATGCAGCGCAAGTATTATTTATTTATTTATTTTTTATCTTCCAAACGATGGGGGTTGGTGGATGCCAGTTTCGAACTACCTTGGCAAGTGGAAGCATAAGTTGAAATTTCAAAAGAGCATTTATGCAACGCGTTCTCCGTTCTTTTCGTCGCAAGTCCATTAAAGGAACAGTTGTGCTCCATCTGAAGGCATATGAAAGCTTTTGCCCATGGGATAACAAATAGCAGTGTTTCCATTACGTCAGCTTTGGTCAACACGGTGGCTGGCGCAAGGATTCAATGCATGATGTGAGCTGTTGGGAAGGGATCCCATATTGAACCTCTCAACCCGAGCCTGGATACATTAATGGCTTCGTTCTAAACTCTGGCCCCAGTCATACGAATCCAAGAATCAAGCCGGTTGTCTATTAAGCTGCAGTGGTTTCAATGTCGCTATCAAATATTGCCGCGCTATACACCTTTAGAGCGTGACCTGAAGACATACAAGGCCCGAAAAACCATAACATTTTAAAAAATAATGACACGGCCTAATGGAACGGCTAACTTAACTAGGATTGAAAAGAAATTGTCCATCAAACTACCTAACAGTACATCAGGATTATTAAGTCTATTCTTTCCTTTCTCTCACTTTCCCAGATCGAGGCACAATGATATACAAAAGAAATTTATACATACAAATACAAATATACAAAAAAAAAGTAATTAATAAACAAGTAATGTATATAGTAAAATAACTTCAACAAACACCAGACTATAAAACCATATGTCTGTCATAAGGACAACTATATCCTCATTGTTTCAGCATTCAACCAACAACGGTCATGTTCCACCCATGACCGTCACCCGTATTAGAAGCCGAGGACTAGCCTACCACATTTTACTTTTTTTTTTTTTTTTTACAAATGGGTGTTCAAACCTTTCTTGATTGAGTCAAGCCCAATTTATCATAATCAAATTTGAAAAATATTCGGATCACCAGGTATCCAAACCATAATCCATAATGATGTGCAACCCGAGCAGCAATCCAGTCCATCGCTGAATTAGCTTCTCGGTAAATGTGCGAATCTGGACCATGTCAGCCTGTCGAAGCATTGATCGAATGTCGCATATCAGAGGGTTGGTCAAAAGAGGGCCGCCCAGATCCTGGCGGAGCCAGCGCACATAATGATAGAATCACTCTCAATAATAAGCCTGCGACAACCTAAACTGCGAATGGCATGGGAGATGCCCACCCACGCAGTATGCAGTTCGGCAACCGGAACAGAAAGGTCAAGGAAGCCCAAACCAGCCGCCATCAGATCTCCATCAAACCCGCGGATCACAAAAGCCGAACCTGCCAGGCGACCACGAACACTGCCATCAAAATTGACTTTGACAAACCCTAATGGATGGGGTTCCCAAGAAATGAAAACCGTATGCCGGTGCGCTACAGGGGCAGCAGGGGAACCCCAAATGCTAGTGCTGTCAGAGTCAAGGGCAGACTGGTGGAAAATATACTCATCGGAGAGGAGCTGAGCAGTCCTGACAATCCGATGAGGAGAATCAGAGGCATCAGAAAAATATGATGATTCTAGGACAACCAAAGCTGATAAGCAATTTAAGCAGCTAAGGAGCTAGAACGACCAAAGTCCCTACGCAAATCCCGACGAATCATCGACAGAGAGAAGGTGCAACACTGAGCAGTACTCACACCCCCTCGGCGATAACCCGTAAGCTACCAAACCGATCTTGCTTTACCACAAGTAAATATAACATGACTGGCAGTTCATCCACGGTCCCACATAACGGGCAGGTAGGAGAGATCGCCATGCCCCTCCTAGAAAGTAGGAACACGTAGGAAGACAGTCCCAAGCCATCTTCCATATAAATAGGCGAACTCTAGGGTGGATGGGAAGCCGCCAAATCCAAGATCCATCCATAGTGTGTCCCATCTGAGATCTGTAATCCTGCATGATGTCTCTGATCGGCACACAGGTCAAGTAGGTCCTCCTCCATAATCTAATATCCTTAGTGTGATCAGGGAGAAGAGGGATAGAGAAGATGCGCTGAAAGAGCTCCGCACCAAATAAAGAGGCCACAAGGGAGCCGTTCCAGGCCTTGTGATCCTGAGTAATAAGGTCTGAGACCCTCAGACCTATAGGAATGTCTGAACTAACAAAGGTGGGCCAACGGATCAGAGGGAGCTCAGCCAACCGAGTATCTCTAAGGGTATCAACAGAGTTATCATCTCCAATCATCCACGACGTTCGGCTAATAACAGTCAGAGCATGATGACAAACCTCTTTCCATAAGAAAGAGTACCTGCGAATAGACTGAGGATGACTCTGGATGGACCAATCACCATATTTGGCATGTATGAACAAGCTCCACAGGCATCCTGGTGTTGGGAATTGTATCCTAAAGCCAATCATTTGATGATTGTGCTAATGTAAATAGCATATAAATTGATATATTAATAAAAGTTATTTGGCAGTTTATTCATTACAAGAACATCTTCTTAATACTCCTGATAGTAATGAAACCCTCAGGATCTTCTTTCACGATAAAGGAGGATTTATCTTTGAAGGTCCTCAAAAGAGTTCGCGACCAAATGATATACTATGACAGGGCCATAGTACTATTAATTATAGGACGTTGTATATCATATTTGCTGGTTGTCCTCTTAACCAAGGAGTGTAGAGACATTGGTATGACATACAGGTGAAAGTGTAGGAGTACATTTCACCGAACGTGACTCATTTTCGGATACTCTGCTATCAAGAGTTAATCGAGAAGATATATGTATAAGTATCCTTCAGACCTGAAGATCACAACCAGTGACTTACAAGCAACTCATTATACTTAGGTGCCAGACCACCTGGATTTCGAATCCAGCTACGAAAGGTTACTGGGTGCAGTCAAGTACTTGTGGTAGTCAGTTATGGATCAAGATGGAATTTGACCTATCCCATTAAAAGGAGAAATGCTTTCAATTTAGCAAGACCTTGGCAAGGCACTTCATGTGAAGGTCACATGATCACTAAAATTGAAATCACTATATGGATTTGCTGTTTAGAGTTGACAGGCTCTTAAGCCATCCTTAGCATTTGTGGTCAAGAGGATTAATTATACGGTAATTGTTTCTTAGGGTTCTTGGAGTTTGCTCGGCAACTCTTTGACCTTCCGGACGCCGGGTTCCATTGCTAGATGGGCACATCGATTAGTATAAAAGTTGTTTCTATGCTACCGGCTTAGGTTCAAACCTAGAGAGTCACACGCATAGAAGTTTCCTGGGATGATCTATTTGCTGATCAATGATTGAGAATCATAAATGATTTAATTAATCAATTTGATTGATTGAATTATCTCAATTGGGTTAAGTACAAGTGAATAAGATTCAATTAGATTTAAGTATATTAGAAGGACTAATCAATTTCAAATATTGATTTGAAATTAGACTTGATTTGGATTTAAATAGATTTAGGACTAGCCAAATTTGATTTGGGCTAAGACCATGATCCATGTAGGTTCAATCCAATAAATTCAATCAGCTTAAACCAAAACCCAAAACTAAACCCCATGTGTGAAAATAGTTTTCTCGCATAAGGATCTCACGAGAGATTAAATTTTCATGCAGAATTTAATGTATAACATTAATCTTCTCCAAACAGTTCCGTTGGAATTCTAAAGTGTTAGAATTTATATGAAATAAATGTGCCTCTTTGAATCAACTACGTGATGGAATTCTAAGTGTTAGAATTCACATCTCTTTGGTTTTTACCGAACGTCAGAATTAACAAACACCGCGTCTCTTTGGTTTTCACCGAACGTCGGAATTAACCAAAGGTTGCGTCTCTTTGGTTTTCACCGAACGTAGGAATTATACAAAAGGTTGCGTCTCTTTGGTTTTAATCGAACGACATAATTCTAAGTGTTAGAATTGAGCCTATAAATTGAAGGACATTCCTCACCAGATTACAATACACGATATATCGTGGATTGAAATTCTAAAGAGTTAGAACATAAAATCCTGGTGCGATTCTGGTGTTAGCAAAAGTTTGGTGGATCTTGGAAGAAGATTCAAGTGGGAGGATTCAAGATCAGCAAAATTATTTTTCTACGAGCCAGCACTCCCAGGAATCCGATCATTCGGGGGCTTCGCGTGGACGATACTAGAGGCCGGACGATTGAACGGCTGCAGAGCACAAATGATTTATCTACTGTTCTTAAGGTGAGTGATTTGATCCCTAGATCTTAAGGCAGGCTTCAAGACGAGTAGTATGACTTTTCATCTTGAATATTAAGATACAATCTTAATTATTTAATTTATACATTATTTAGATCAAACGATCTTATAATATAAGGCAAAGATATGATCTTGATGAATGTTAGATAGATTAATATGCAATCTTTAAGCTTTTGCATTGATAATTGTTATCAAAATTAAATATACATGCCTCGGGGATTGTTTCTCCCAACAAATGGTATCAGAGCCATGGTTTATCTTGATCTAATTTATTGCATGTAAATTAGTGTTCCTATTAATTTTGTAATCAAAGCTAAAACGGATCACCAGGCTATTCGGTCACACAGATGGATTAAAAATCCAAATTGCCCATTCAACATGGTATTTTGTGGCATATTGTCATGCGGTTGATGCTTAGTCAAAAGATAATTGAAATTGATCATTGGCATCAAAACACAGATTATACACACTCTCAAGAGAGATTTTATATTTGATACATATTGATTTGTATAAAAGCATGATATTTGCATGTTTTAATGTAAAAACATAGATATGAGATATGATGGCTTGTAGTCTATGTTATGAAACATACAAATATTTATGAGAGTCTTATTTGAATGTCAAATATTTATTCATAATCTTTTTAGATATGATCTAAATATAGGAATTATGAGTAGTGTATAATGCAAGTGATGCTTGATTGAAATATATGACATGTAAACATGAAATATATTTAATCTTTTGGGTTAGCTAAATTGGGTCCATAAAGGGTTAGACCCTAAGGTTTAAATCAACTGGACTATAAGAGTATTTGATCAAATCTAAATTAATTAGATTAGTTAAGAATGCTCTAAATCAAACAATAGTTGTAGTTGATCATGTCCATGTCTTTGATTAAACCAAATGGAAGTAGATTAGGCTCCGTGGTTGAGCATGAATCTCTTAGATGGTCAAATCAAAATTGGTTACCATATGATGTCAAGGTAAGTTGGCAAGTTGCTCTAGGATCAACGATCAAATGTTTTTAATTGGGAGCTACTCGTACTGATGCGTCTTTAACAAGTTAATGGCATATCCCTTCCATCGGTCTCACTTACCTGGTCAACATGGTGAACCATTTATGATTCAGATCATTTACCTGATTCGGGTTGACCCATGCCTGTAAGGAAATCAGTCTGACTGATTTAGGTGCCACTTAACCTGACTTAATCTTGTTTCATTCTACTGACTTCATAGATTCAGTGGGAGAACTTGATAGTCAATTTATCTTAGATTATTAAATCCTCTAAAATTATTAGGTCCTTAAAATGAAATAGTTATATGATAACTAGATCATAGCCTCCCATTAAGGTGAGTGATAATGAGTCCGATGTCTTGATAATCATTGGAGGCACTCCATGCCTGGTGCTTGTCAACCATCAGAATTATCATTCATTATATGATAAGTCAGCGTAGCTATTAATAGACAGTGAGGTAGGCCGAGCTTCACTCGGGCTTGGTTGTCTATTGATATGTTACACTGATTTATCAATTAATGGTTGGACCTAACCAGAACTTTCAGTGGAGGTACTCCATGCATGCTGAAGAGGATCATGGGGCAAAACTGAACACTAAGAATTGTTTGGGGAAACAATTGGTTTTGAACCTACTCTTAGATGCATATGGGTTGGCCAAGCTTCACTTGGGCCTGTATGTAGTCTATGTAGATCTTAGTGCCCACTAAAGAATTAAGAATAATTCTTCGAATTGGGGTGTAGAGGCTGCCAATTTGAACAAAATAGTGGAAGAATCTTTAGACTAAAGTCCAAGTCTTTAGACTGAATCAATTTATATACTACTAAACTTTAGTTTTTCCTTATGCAGAAAATGGCCACTAATTTATCATTAAGGTCCCTATTGGATAGTGACAGTTGAATGGTTTAAATTTCAATAGCTGGTTTAGAAAACTTAAGATCGTCCTTGAGCATGAGAGGATTCTATATATTCTGAATAATCCTGCACCAGAGATACCTAATGCAAACACCAAAGTTCTGAGAGAGACACTTATCAGAAGTGGCTCAGTGATAGAACTAGCGTGCGTTGCATCATGCTAGCAGCAATGAACGATGAATTTCGGTCGCCGGTTCGAGAATGCTCAGCCAGAAAAAATCATTCAAGCGTTGAATGAATCTTTCGGCACACCCGATGACGTTGAAAGGCACAAGACTAGTTGTGCTATTTTTAATGCTCGAATGAGGGATGGATCTCCTATCACTGATCATGTATTGTACATGATTAAGAAGATAGAACTTCTAAGCAAGCTCAGCTTTCCCCTACATGAGCAGTTGGGAAAAGATTCGATCCTGAATTCCTTGCCTTCATCCTTCCGACCTTTCCTTACTCATTATCGAATGACAAAGCCTGCGGTCAACTACCACGGTTTGTTGGGATTATTATAGAACTTTGAGAAGGATAACCAGCTCTCTAAGGGTTTGGTTAATGTGGTTGAAGGATCTAATGTAGGGCGTCAACCCTTTGGGAAAGGGAAGAAGAAAAGGAATAAGAAAAAGGTGCAACATGCTAGGACATCTATAAGGGATCAGATGCAGAGGAAGAAAGTTGATAAAAGTCAAGCTGAATGCTTTCATTGCAAGATGCAAGGGCACTGGAAGAGGAACTGTCCTCTTTACATTGCTACAATTGATCAAAACAGGCTAAAGAAGAAAAAGGGGCAAGATGTTGCTCAACAAGGTATTGTATGATAATACCTTATAATTTTTCTTTATATGATAATTAGACTGGGTATTGGATACCGGGAGTCCTTTTAACATTTACAATTCATTGCAGGGACTACAGGTCACTAGAAGATTGAAGAACAATGAAAGATTCCTTAATGTCGGCGATGGAAGATTAGTTCCAATTATGGCATTAAGAGTTCTTGAAATAGTTTTCAATAAAAATGTCATTATACTAAATGATTGTCATTTTTGCCCAACGTTCTTATTGAATATAATTTTGTAGGCCTTCTGGCCAAAAGTCATTATGAAATTTCAATAAAGGTTATTACTTTGAATATCATTATGAATGGAGTCACTGTAATGATTGAGCATTTATTTAATATCATTTATATATTATCACAGACTATGAATGTAGTGTACAANATGTGTTCTGCTTGATTCGTTGTGGCATCACACATATAGAGTATGTGTTCTGGTGGTTTATGATATGGCGTGACCCGGGTATTTCGACCCTTTCAGTAGGGGGGATACTTGACCCTTTTGGTACACTATAGTATTTCGACCCTTTCAGTAGGGGGGATACTTATTGGTACACTATGGTATTTGACCCTTTCAGTAGGGGGGATACCTGTTGGTACACTATGGTATTTCGACCCTTTCAGTAGGGGGGATACTTATTGGTACACTATGGTATTTCGACCCTTTCAGTAGGGGGGATACTTGTTGGTACGCTATGGTATTTCGACCCTTTCAGTAGGGGGGATACTTATTGGTACACTATGGTATTTCGACCCTTTCAGTAGGGGGATACTTGTTGGTACACTATAGTATTTTGACCCTTTCAGTAGGGGGGATACTTATTGGTACACTATGGTATTTCGACCCTTTCCGTAGGGGGAATACTTGTTGGTACACTATGGTATTTCGACCCTTTCAGTAGGGGGGATGCTTGTTGGTACACTATTGAGATATTGCAGGGCCGTGGATCACATTTACAGTTACCGTTGAGAGTATAAACAGTGGGTTTACTTACATTGCATGTTTGAGTATTTGTGAAATGTTTATGCATGCAGATCATTTATATGCTTATTGATTGCTATGCTATGATTTGACTGTATAACGTGGCTTACTTACTGAGTGTAAGCTCACAAAATCTTACAATGTTTTTGTCAGAGCCACGAGGTTGAAGATGGATTGGTGGGGTAATGGATCTTCTAAATAAAACAAGACCATTATTTTGTTGTAACCCCAGTATTACATATGTGTAGGGCTTGATGCCCAGACTTTATTATTGTGGTGTGTGAGGGTTTGTACCCCAAAACTTTTAGTATTGTATTTGACCTGATTATATATAATTGTGTTATGTGTGAAAAATTTTGTGACGCCTTGCGTGCCCGGCACGCGGCGGGTTGTCACCCTAGCCCGATATTGGGTCTGGGGCGTGACAGCTGCTGAGGCTGGCAGTAAGAAGAGGTCAACCCTTCCCTATGGTATGATTCTGACTATGGCCTTTCAGAGCCAAGGTGTTAATATTTTGGACAATGAACCCTTAAAGAGCCTTAGACATATAGACTATTATAATAAGGTTACCTTGCACCGCATGGGCTTTGTGAAGAGCAATGGAAAATGGGAAAGGAAAGGTAATCTGGAAGACAGAGCAGCTGAGATGGACACTGCAACCCCTGTTCCATCAAAGACAGAGCCTTCAGTGAGACATTCTTTGCCTGGTCCCAGCTGTCCTACTCCCCCAGCACCTGCACCTACATCTTTTGCTAGGCATCTACTGGTTTTTCAAAGATTTAGATGGAGCACCTCAAATCTTTATTTTTGGATCATGAGGCTAAGATGAAAAGTGAACTTGAGAATCATCTCATGAGTATCAGGCAACATGTTTATTCTTTAGAGGATAAGATTAGTATGATAGAATCATCCTTGAGCACATCTTCTGTTACCTTGGTGAAAGACATAAGGTTGATATTTGATAAAATCAAGGACATTGCTGGTGATTCTGACACATTCTAAATGCAACACAGAGCTTCAGGAAAAAGTCACAGTTGCATCTGCTTTAGTTGAGAAGATGTTAAATGATTTTATGAAAATTCAAGAAAAGGGCATGGGACAGATTCTAGATGTTGGTCCAGATAGCAACCCAAGAGGGGGGGTGAATTGGGTTTTTCTAAAATTAAACTCTTTTGAAAGATAACCCCTAGCGGAAATAAAAACTTAGATTCACAGATTTAAAACTAAGCAACTATAAATGGAGAGTTGAAGATAAAGAGACAATCACGGCAAACACAATAGATTTTATAGTGGTTCGGTGTACCTACACCTACGTCCACTCCCAAGTACCTCTTGGGTCCACACTATAATCAAACTGATTACAGTAGAGTTGTTTTGCAAGCTCACAACTCAAACTTGTTGTTTTCCCAGGTGCACAACGAACCCAGCTGGTTTTCAAGGCTCACCAGCACAAAACCTAAAACCACAAGCAAATGCTTGCTCAAGGCTAACAGCCTCAGCTGAATTAATCACCAGATTGACCCAGCAAACAGTATTTTGATTTTACAAAAGCAAACTGCTCCTTCAATGAGCAAATATACAATAATGAAATAATAAATAGAGATTAGGAACCAAAGCCTGATTCGAAGATCTTGGTGGCTTCTTCCTTCTCTTCCTTTGAATGGATCTTCCTTTGAATATGCTCTTGAGGTTCAGAAGATTGGAAAAACTAGGGCTTCTTCCTTCTTTTGAGATTTCTTCTAAGTAGAACACGAAGGCTTGGAATCTCTTTCTCTTCTTTTGGGGAATGAGTATGATCTTTCCTTACAGGTTTTCCCTCTTTTCTTTTCTGATGGATCTCAAGGATTTTCTCTATTCTTTTCTTTTTGCCTCTTTCTTGTCTCTTCCTCTCTTTATTTGGGATGCAATCATCCCTCTTCTTATAGATCCGATTAATCCACAAATAGTGTGAAACTATCCGTTAGAAGCAAATGAAAAAGGATTAGATCCATAAATAACAATAGCCGTTGGGATTAAAATCGATAAAGTTAAAGTTTAGAGTCGTTCTGACAGTTCTGGAGCCATGTCTGACATTCTGGAGTCGGCTCTGGCTTTTCTGGAGTCGGCTCTAACTCGAAATAATTTAATCCGCTCGATCTGGAGTCGTCTCTGACTTTTCTGGGGTCGACACAAAATTCTTCTGGAGTCGACTCTAACAGTCTGGGAGTCGACTCTAAGTCGTGGCCTGAAAATCCAACGTTCTGTTGTTTCTGATAGAGTCGGCTCTCACAGTCCCGGAGTCGACTCTAAGTCTGTGCCGTTTTCGGAGTCGGCTCTGCGATTCCATGTGTCGACTCTAATGTCTGCAGTCTTACCTTGACATTAGATTCAAACCAGAACTTGATTTTCCTTCTTGATTTTGATCATTAATTAGACTTATAAACTGAAAAACTTAATCAAAATCATTAGTAATATCAAATGTTATACTCAAATAGTTTTGTTATTCATCAAAATCCTCAATTGGGTCAACAATCTTCCCCTTTTTGATGATGACAAAAACTTTGAGATGCATTAAAGAAATTCATTTGAATTGAGAATTATAGATATTGTTAAAGCTTAGAGACTTTGTAATAGAGAATTTGATGCCAACATTCAAAATGAATAAAGATAAACAAAACATGACATCAATCAAAATGATTCAACTTTTATATGGAGAAATTTATTAAGCTCCCCCTGCATTGAATAGCTCCCCCTATGTAGATAGACTGAATTTTTTCAATAAAAAATCTCTCATTCTTTCTATTCTCAGAATTGTTCTTCATTTTCTTTCTCTTCATTCTCTTTTTCCTTTTTATGCATTATACACTCATCTCTCCCCCTTTTTTGTTATCAACAATAAGGTGAGTTTTAAAGGCAAATAAGGAATGTTATCAAAGCGAGGATGTTGGTTCGAATAGTCATAAAGATAGGAAATTCATTCATTGACATTCAATCAAAGACAAATTTGTAATAAAAGTGTAACATTCATTCAACCATTTGTACTCCAAAGCAAGATCTATTACATGTATTCTAAAATGACAGATTTAAGTATGTAAATCCTAGATACATGCTAAGAAAGAAAACAAGAAATCCTAAGATACAACCTAGGATTGAATATCAAATATGCTTGTACACAATTTTCTTTAGATGTCGATCATCTCCATAACATCATCTTTTTGGGTTTTCTTAAAACTTTCAAGACATGCTTCAATTTGAGAAACGGCAAGGTCGATATCTTTCTTTAGTTGACTTGTAGCATGAAGATACTTTCCAGAACCGTCAGCAATGCCTTCCATCCTTTCAAAAATATTATGAAGATCAGCGCTAAAGGATTCGAGAATTGCTAAGTGAAAAAGAAATCATGTCAAGTCTTGAATTAATCTCATCTTTTAATTGATTGAACTCCTCTCTTAATTTACACATATCATTTGTTCTTACACTATCATACTCAGCTAGTAAAGCCCTGAGCTGACCAATTTGCTCCTCAGAAAATCTTTCTGATGCCATTGCTGACTGATGTGGAAGTTGAGAGCTTGGTCCAGCTTCTGAGGGTCCAGCAGGTGGTCCAGCAGAAGGTCCAGCAGAAGATGGTCCAGCAGATGGTTCAGGAATGTCTTCTCCTCTGACTTCCTCAACTCTAACCTCCTCAGCTCTGGCCTCATGTCCTCTTTTAATCCAGTTTCCATTTTCTTTTCTAAAGCCCATTCGGTGAATTGTAGAGACACTATAGTAATCTGTATGTCTTAACTTTCTTAGTGGCTCATTGTCCATTATAAGTACACCTTGGCTTCTGAAAACTAAAGTTAAAACCATACCATATGGCAATGTAGATCTCTTCTTAGTAGCTGCCTCCGCCATATAGCCTATCATCATCTCAGTAAGATTTAAAGGTCTACCAGTGAGTATGCAGTCCATTAATAAAACGTCTCGCTCCGAGACATATTCAAACCTTCCGATTTTAGGAAATAGAATCCTTCCACAGATATTGTGAAGTAGTCTGAGTTCCAAATTGAGTTGATTTGCTAAGATTTCCTCAAACTCAGAAACTTCTCTTCCTAACATCCTTGATAGTGCTCCTCCTCTATCTTCATGATGATATTCAATAAGTCCAACAGTAGGCATTTCCAATAAATTACCAAGAGATTCGGCTGTGATGACTACCTTTGTTCCTCTTACAACACTTACTAAGCCTCCCTCTCCTCTACTTAAATCATTATAAAACTCTCTTACTAGGGCGGGGTAGGTAGGAATATCCAAAGAGCAGACCTTCTCCCATCCCATTTCTTGCAACAATCGCCCAATAGCAAAGCCCTCAGAAATAAAGAAGTTGAAATCAACTTTCCTTCCGGTTGTAATGGCCTTACCAGCTAATTGGTCGACTTTTGGAGAAGATGGTGAGGGTGGAGAGTCATCTTGAGTGGCAGATGAAGAAGATGAGGAAGGTTGCCTCCGATTTGAACGGCGCTTCGTCGGAACAGTCGAACCACCAATGATAGCACGCCTTTTGGGAGCCATTGGATTCGATTGGAATGAGTAATCAAGGTTTTGAGGGATTTGGAGGGTTTGGAATCAGTTTGGAACGGCTTGAAAATAGTTTAGGAGACGATAGAAATCGTTTGGGGTCGACTCCGCCCTTTTTATTTTGACCTAGTTCCACTTAGAGTCGACTCCGAAAATGAGGTGTCGGCTCCGAACCAGAGAATCTGTCAGCGCCCGAATTAGAGTCGGCTCTACAGAAGCCAGAGTCGGCTCTAATTGCCCAGACAGAACATCAAAATAAGAAGGTGTCGACTCCACAAACTGAAGGTGTCGACTCCACAATAGTTTCAGAGAAAAATCAGAATTTCAAGGATCTGAAACTGATCAAATT
This sequence comes from Calamus simplicifolius, assembly GCA_900491605.1. Classification (NCBI taxonomy): domain Eukaryota; kingdom Viridiplantae; phylum Streptophyta; class Magnoliopsida; order Arecales; family Arecaceae; genus Calamus; species Calamus simplicifolius. Next base: position 577,277 of record UESW01004969.1, on the reverse strand, counting down.
AATCATCAAACTCTAGATAAGTGTTCCTTATCAATTGGGGAAACAATAAATCAACTTTCTAGATAAATTTCCTTATTGAACATAAATTTTCAAGAAATTATAGAAGTCTAGATAGTTGTTGTCCTTAGAGTTTCAGAAAATTATTCTAAAGGATCACAAACTCCTAATTCTCCTCTAAGATAGCAAAATCTCTCCTCACTCAAAGGTTTGGTAAAAATATCAGCTAATTGATCATTAGTATTAACATATTCAAGACAAACATCTTTGTTAGTTACATGTTCTCTAATAAAGTGATGTCTAATTTCAATGTGTTTAGTTCTTGAATGTTGAATTGGATTTTTAGTTAGATTGATAGCACTAGTATTATCACATTTAATAGGTATTTTATCAAGTGTGATACCATAATCTTCAAGTTGTCGCTTAATCCAAAGGATTTGAGCACAGCAACTTCCAGCTGCAACATACTCTGCCTCAGCAGTGGATAATGCAACCGAATTTTGCTTCTTGCTAAACCAAGAGATTAAGTTACTTCCTAAAAGTTGGCATACCCCACTTGTACTTTTCTATCTAATTACAACCAGCATAGTCAGAATCAGAATAAGCAATCAATTTTAGGTTGAGTCTCTAGAATACCATAATCCTACATTTTTAGTTCCATTTAAGTATCTAAAGATTCTTTTAACAGCAAGTAAATGTGATTCCTTAGGATTAGATTGATATCTTGCACATAAGCACAGAAAACATGATATCTGGCCTACTTGCAGTTAGATAAAGAAGTGATCCAATCATACCTCTGTAATGCTTCTGATCTACTTTCTTACCTACTTCATCCTTGTCCAGCTTGCATGAGGGACTCATTGGCGTACCAAGAGGTTTAGCAGATTCCATACCAAATTTCTTGAGTATTTCCTTTGTATACTTTGTTTGGTTAATGAAAATTCCCGCTTTCTCTTGTTTAATTTGAAGTCCAAGGAAGAAGTTTAGTTCTCCCATCATGCTCATCTCAAATTTTCCCTGCATTAGCTTAGCAAATTCTTGACAAAAGAGATTGTTAGTAGCACCAAATATAATGTCATCAACATAAATTTGAACGATTAATAAATCCTTTCCTTTTCTTTTTAAAAACAATGTTTTATCAACATTTCCTCTAGAAAAGTCATTTTCAATTAAAAATTTACTTAATCTATCATACCAAGCTCTAGGTGCTTGCTTTAAACCATAAAGTGCTTTGTAATTTGAAGACGTGGTTTGGAAATTCATGATCTTCAAAACCAGGAGGTTGTTCAACATAAACTTCCTCATTTATAAAACCATTTAGAAATGCACTTTTAACATCCATTTGAAATAAGTTGAAATTCATATGACATGCAAATGCAAGTAGTAGCCTAATGGCTTCTAATCTAGCAACAGGTGCAAAAGTTTCATCAAAATCTATACCTTCTTCTTGATTATATCCTTTTGCAACTAGTCTAGCTTTGTTTCTAATTACTATGCCATTTTCATCTAATTTATTTCTAAATACCCATTTAGATCCTATAATAGGGTGATTTTTAGGTCTTTCAACTAGGGTCCAGACTTGATTTCTGAATTGGTTTAACTCTTCCTGCATTGCTAACATCCAATAACTATCTTTCTCGGCTTCCTCTATAGTCTTAGGTTCTATATGAGATACAAATGCAAGATGATTATTGATATCTCTCATTGATGATCTAGTCCTTACACCTTGAGATGGATCACCTATGATTAGGTCCTTAGGATGACCATAAGCATATCTCCAATCTCTAGGTAGATCTTGATCATTTTGAACAGTATCAATACCATCATCCTTAGGTGAGTCATCATCCTTAACTTCAGGTTCCTGATCTGAAGATACATTTAATTTTTCAATATCTCTTTCAATCAAAGATGTATCTTCCTCATCATCAATTTTATCTGAACTTGATGCTAAAGACTCATCAAACACTATATGAATGGATTCTTCTACAACTAAGCTTTTCTTATTAAATACTCTATATGCTTTGCTAGATGTAGAATATCCTAGGAAGATACCTTCATCAGACTTTGCGTCAAACTTCCAAGATTATCCTTACCATTGTTATGAATAAAACATCTACAACCAAATGCATGAAAATAACTTAAATTTGGTTTCCTATTGATCCAAAGTTCATAGGGAGTTTTCTTAAGGATAGGTCTAATTAGGGCTCTATTTAGAATGTAACAAGCTGTGTTTATAGCTTCCGCCCAAAAATATTTTGGAAGTTGGCTTTCACATAGCATGGTACGGGCCATGTCTTCTAAAGTCCTATTCTTCCTTTCTACAACTCCATTTTGTTGTGGTGTTCTAGGTGCAGAGAAGTTATGATGTATGCCTTTTTCAAAACAGAATTTTTAAATAAGTGATTTTCAAATTCAGTTCCATGATCACTTCTAATAGACACTATGGTAGTGTTTTTCTCATTAGTGACTTTCTTAACAAATTTCATGAATATTGAGAAAGTCTCATCTTTGTGAGCCAAAAAATTACCCAAGTGAATCTAGAGTAATCATCTACTATCACTAGACCATATTTCTTTCCTCCTAGACTTGTGGTTCTAGTAGGTCCAAAAAGGTCCATGTGTAGTAGCTCTAGTGGCCTAGTAGTTGAAACAACATTCTTAGATTTAAAAGAAGTTCTTGTTTGTTTTCCAAATTGACATGCATCACATATTCGATTATTTTCAAAATTTAGACTAGGAATACCTTTAACTAAATCCATTTTCAATAATTTGGAAATTAGGTGTGTGCTTGCATGACCTAATCTACGATGCCACAGCCAACCAATCTCATTCATTTTAGCATTATCAGCAACTAAGCAATGATTACTTGGAGATAAATTACTCAAATCAATTAAGTACACATTGCCATAGCGTTTACCAACAAGAATAATGCTATTATCAATGGGATTAGTAACAGTGCAAACAGAAGCTTCAAAGGAGACCTTGAAACCTTTGTCACACAGTTGGCTAATACTTATTAGATTATGTTTAAGTCCATCAACATATAAAACATTATCAATATGAGTAGATGGAGTAATTTGAATCTTACCAATGCCCATGATATGGCCTTGACCATTATCACCAAAAGTAACTACTCCACCTCTTTTTGATTCAAGGGTGATGAATTGATCTTTGTCACCCGTCATGTGTCTTGAGCAACCACTGTCCAGGTACCATTTTCTTTTCAGTCTGATGGCTGCAAGACACTCCTGCAAAACATTTGTCTTATTTTAGGTACCCAAGCCTTCTTGGGTCCTTCATGGTTAGAAGCATTAAACATTGTTCCTTTGGGAACCCAAATCATCTTTTTCTTTTATGTGAAGATTTACACATATATGATTTATGTCCTTTGTCTCCACATTTAAAACAAGTAATGTTTAATGATTTTTCAGCATGTACAAAATATTTTTCAATGATTTTTGCTTTTTAAGTGGATTATATCCTAATCCAGCTTTATCAAAATAGCCTTTTGATTTTCAAAATCATATTAAGTTTGATAGAGCTTAGAGTAAATTTATCAACTATAGGCTTAAGTCTATCAACTTCATTTTTCAAAGTTTCTTTTTCTTTTATTAAAAGTTCTTTATCAACAACATGCTTTTCATTTTCTAATGATAGTTTTTGCATTTGAGTTTTCAAATCTTTGTTCTTTGAACTTAGGTTTGCAAAATCATCTATTAATTCATAAAAAGCACTATGTAATTCATCAAAAGTGAAGTCATCAAGAAAACTCGGACTTACCTCATCATGTCCACCATGAAGCATAGATTGGCCATTTCACTCTTTTCTTCTTCTTGGAACTTGTGCTTTCCGAATCGCTCCATGTGGCCATCATTGCCTTCTTTTTGAACCTCCGGATGCCTTTCTTTAGTTGAGGGCATTCAGATTTAAAGTGACCCGCTTCTTGCATTCAAAAAAATAACTTCCTTTTCTTTGCCCTTGTTCTCATCTTTTCTTGCAAAGGGCTTTTTCTTTTCAAACTTCTTCTTCTTCATGAATCTTTTAAACTTTCTTGTGATGAGTGACATGTCCTCATCATCACTTTCATCCTCGGATTCATGAGGCTCTTCCATATATTCAGAAATCTTAAGAGCCATATTTCTTTTCTTCTTTGACTCATCTTCATCAACATGTTACTTGATTTGAAGCTCATGAGTCATCAAGGATCCCAACAGTTCTTCTAGGGGTAGTGTACGTAGATCCTTTGCTTCTTGTATTGCCGTCACCTTAGCTTCCCAAGTCCTAGGCAAGGAATGCAAGACCTTTCTTACAAGATCAGAATTATCATAAGATTTACCAAGACTTTTTAAACCATTCACTATGTCAGTAAATCTTGTAAACATATCAGCAATAGATTCACATGTATCCATTTAAACAATTCATATTTATGAACTAGCATGTTAATCATGGATTCCTTGACTTGATTTGTTCCCTCATGGGTAACTTCAAGTCTATCCTAGATTTTCTTAGTAGAAATGCAAATAGATATGCGATTGAATTCATTTGTATCTAATGAGCAGTATAAGACATTCATTGCTTTGGCATTTAGTTGTGCCAATTTTCTATCATGTTCATCCCATTCCGTTTTCGGTTTAGGAATCTCCATGCCATTAACTCTAGCAGTGGGTATGTGTGGTCCATTGACTATAATACTCCATAGATCATAGTCAAGTGCTTGAATGAATATTTTCATTCTAGCCTTCCAATAACCATAGTTAGAACCATTGAATAAGGGTGGTCTATTAGTAATTGACCTTCAAAAAAGATGAACCAGCTTGAGTTGCCATGTGGATCTTTGACTCTTGATCGTTAGATCAAATCAAATGAGCACTGGCTCTGATACCAATTGTTGGTCCAGATAGCAACCCAAGAGGGGGGGTGAATTGGGTTTTTCTAAAATTAAACTCTTTTGAAAGATAACCCCCAGCGGAAATAAAAACTTAGATTCACAGATTTAAAACTAAGCAACTATAAATGGAGAGTTGAAGATAAAGAGACAATCACGGCAAACACAATAGATTTTATAGTGGTTCGGTGTACCTACACCTACGTCCACTCTCAAGTACCTCTTGGGTCCACACTATAATCAAACTGATTACAGCAGAGTTGTTTTGCAAGCTCACAACTCAAACTTATTATTTTTTGGGTGCACAACGAACCCAGCTGGTTTTCAAGGCTCACCAGCACAAAACCTAAAACCACAAGTAAATGCTTGCTCAAGGCTAACAGCCTCAGCTGAATCAATCACCAGATTGACCCAGCAAAAGTATTTTGATTTTACAAAAGCAAACTGCTCCTTCAATGAGCAAATATACAATAATAAAACAATAAATAGAGATTAGGAACCAAAGCCTGATTTGAAGATCTTGGTGGCTTCTTCCTTCTCTTCCTTTGAATGGATCTTCCTTTGAATATGCTCTTGAGGTTCAGAAGATTGGAAAAACTAGGGCTTCTTCCTTCTTTTGAGATTTCTTCTAAGTAGAACAGCGAAGGCTTGGAATCTCTTTCTCTTCTTTTGGGGAATGAGTATGATCTTTCCTTACAGGTTTTCCCTCTTTTCTTTTCTGATGGATCTCAAGGATTTTCTCTATTCTTTTCTTTTTGCCTCTTTCTTGTCTCTTCCTCTCTTTATTTGGGATGCAATCATCCCTCTTCTTATAGATCCGATTAATCCACAAATAGTGCGAAACTATCCATTAGAAGCAAATGAAAAAGGATTAGATCCATAAATAATAATAGCCGTTGGGATTAAAATCGATAAAGTTAAAGTTTAGAGTCGTTCTGACAGTTCTGGAGCCATGTCTGACATTCTGGAGTCGGCTCTGGCTTTTCTGGAGTCGGCTCTAACTCGAAATAATTTAATCCGCTCGATCTGGAGTCGTCTCTGACTTTTCTGGGGTCGACACAAAATTCTTCTGGAGTCGACTCTAACGTTCTGTGTTTCTGATAGAGTCGGCTCTAAGTCGTGGCCTGAAAATCCAACGTTCTATTGTTTCTGATAGAGTCGGCTCTCACAGTCCCGGAGTCGACTCTAAGTCTGTGCCATTTTTCGGAGTCGGCTCTGCAATTCCATGTGTCGACTCTAATGTCTGCAGTCTTACCTTGACATTAGATTCAAACCAGAACTTGATTTTCTTCTTGATTTTGATCATTAATTAGACTTATAAACTGAAAAACTTAATCAAAATCATTAGTAATATCAAATGTTATACTCAAATAGTTTTGTTATTCATCAAAATCCTCAATTGGGTCAACACTAGAAGAGCTGAATAGAATTCTGAGATTTTGAGATGTTGCATGCTTTGTTTTTCTTTTAAACTTTAGTTTGTACTTAGGACAAATTATGTACTTTGATGTTTTCATGTATTTTGAAGTAATATGGATGTTGTAATGACTTAGTACTTTGATGAAATGTAATGATGTATTTTGCAATGAATTAATGAATATTTTGAATGACTTTATACTCAATGAATGCAATTTGAAGTTAACATTGTTCTTTTTGAGTTAATCGATTCTTATGTTTATACTTTTATGATATAAAAGGGGGAGAAAGAATGGTTGATGTTGATTTAAGCTAAATGAAACTCTTCTTAACCTTTTTGTTGATAACAAAAAAGGGGGAGAAAGGATGATTGTATACGTATATGCATTGAATGAACTTAATTTGATTATAACATATATGCATGTAATTCAAATTAACTTAATTTGGAACTTAATTTGGTTATCATAGGGGGAGCTACCTCATTCAGGGGGAGCTTAACTACGAGAACTTAAAACTTAGTTATTTTGTAAATTTCATTGATTAATCATGCATATACTCAATGTTTTTGTCATCATAAAAAAGGAGAGATTGTTGACCCACTTATTGATTTTGATGATTAACAAAAGCCATGAGTATATTTTTTGTGTTACTAATGAAACTAACAAGTGTTTCAGGAACTTAGAAAGGTTAAGTTATTCGAATGATATACAAAATTAAGTCTGAATCAGTTTTTTAATGAAAAATATTTAAGTTCAGAACTTGAAGCCGGCATCCACTGTGTCTAGAGCCGACCCTAGGGCATATCAGAACAGTTCAATGTTTTTGGCATGGTTCGAGTCGACACATGAAATCCTAGAGCCGACTCTAACCTGAGACATAGAGAAGTGCTTTCTACGTCAATTTTTGGAGCCGACACCTGAAGTTTCGGAGTCGACACCAGAAGTTTTGGAGCCAACACCTAAAAATTTTAGAGCCGACTCTAACATGAGAATAGAGAGTGTATTTTTGGGACATCGTTAGAGTCGACACCCTCGGAAATTAGAGCCGACTCCAGACTGCGTCGAGCTGACACCATAGTTTCTCGGAGCCGACTCCCCAACGGACATTTTGTTGCTATTTTTGGAAACCTGACTTGGAGCCGACACATGAAAAGTTGGAGCCGACTCCAACCTATCAGGAACAGAATTTCAAATCTGTTGGAATGGATTCCAACGGTAACATTTCTTCACCTAACCCTCAATGGATCTATTTCTTTGCATGAGAAAGCAATCCAAGTACTTTGTAACGGCTATATTTCACCTAACCTTGGATTATGGAGGATTATAAAAAGGCATCATCCGTTTCAAAAACAGAGAATGAAAAATATAGAAAAATAGAGAGAAGAAAACCGGAAAGAAAAAGAGAGAAATCATCCAGTTTTCAAGAGGAAAAATCTCTGTGCTCAAGTCATCAATTGAAGAAAAAAGAGAAATCTAAAGGCATTTCAAGATCAAATCTGAAGGATTTCTATCGATTTGAAGGAGAAGAGCTTGAGCCCTAAATTTTCAACTTCTCTTCAACGTACTTCGTTTAAGAATCAAAGTTCAAATACTGTTAGCCGATTCAGAAGAGAAGAGGAAAAGAAGAAAAGAAGAAAAGCTCAACTTTGAATCGCTTCAAAAATAGGCTTTTTTATTCTTGTTTTATTTACATTGCACATTTGCTCATTTGAGGAGCTTTAAATTACTGTAAACTTATACTTAAATTGCTTGTTTCTTAATTCAATCAGAGGATTGAATTAGTTGAGGTAGTTAACCTCAGGGTAAGCTAAGTGTAGCTTACGGTTGGGTTGTATGCTGGTGAACCCATGAAAACTAGCTGGGTTTGTTGTGACCTCATGTAAAATAATAAGTTTGAGTTGTGATCTTGGAAAAGAACTTAGCTGTAATCAGGGTGATTATAGTGTGGACCCAAGAGTTGCTTGGGAGTGGACGTAGATGTGGGATACACCGAACCACTATAAACCTTCTTGTGTTTATCGTGCTTATTACTCTCTCTCTCTCTCATCTATATTGTGTTTATTATTTACTGCATCACTTCACTTGTGCACATTAACTTAGTGGAATTGGTTTTTTAATTGTTAAATTTTTTAAACAACCCAATTCATCGCCCCTCTTGGGTTGCCATTTGGGCCAACAGGTTAGGGCTATCAGTATCAAAAATAGTCTGACGGAAAGTGTACTCAGCTGATAAGGAAAAGGTTGTCCTGACAACCCTATGTAAAGGAGCAGACTCATCAATAAATATAAGTCGTTCCGGTTTACAATCCTTTAACTAAGCAACATTTTGAATTTGTGCATTACTAGTCGTAGTAGTTTTATGGATAATGTAAAAAGAATGAAATAAGATTCTTTATAAAACTTAATTGACAACATAAATATATTAAAGAATATTTTGCTTTTGCTTCACTCTTGAGGACACGTAGTTCCAACTTGCTATGCTTGAATTCTGTACATCATCTACATTTTTCTTTTAGATCATATTGATCTTAAATAATTTATTTTTAGATTAATTTCACTTCGATTCTCTTAATGGTATTTGCACATTTTTTTTAAACATAAGAAATTTAAAATTAACTTTCTAATTTTGATTTAAATTACAATGAGTCCCTACTATTAAATTGAATGGTTAAAGAAATAAAAAAATGATCACATAATGTGATGTGATCATTAAAGATGTTAGATTTTCATCAGATAAAAAGCAACATTCTTTTTTTAAAGAAAATAGTTATTGATTAAGGATATTTTTTTCTAAATATGTCAAATGATGTTTGCAGTATTCATATGATAATCATGTATTTATTTTTTTATTTAAAATTTAAATGGTAAAGATTAATTGCAACGAAATTGAAGTTGAAGTCTGATTGTAATTTTTTTTAAAATTTTAAAAAAATGTTCAAAAATGTATGGACCGCAAGGTTAGGTGAAATTAACCCTTTACTGATAACCTAAATCGAACTCGAACCCAGCTCGTAGCTGTTGCCCATCTTCTATCCCGTATTTACATTTTATGCCACTCCATTACCCATCCCTCTCCTCCTCGCGGTGATTGGGGCTCCTCCCTCAGGTGTGCTTCGATCTCCTTCTTGATCTCAAGAACACAAATTCCTTTCTCTCTTGTTCATTCGATTGATCTCGATCGCTTCCTCAGGTTTCATAGGGAAATTTCGGCATCGGCGATGTGATGCCTCTTTCTTGAATCATTATTGACCAGCGACTCTCGTTCCAAGCGATGGTAATTGATGCGTGTCGTAGCGCAATGATTAAAACACCTTAATTTCACTATTAGAATAGTGAGAGTAAGGGATCAATTCCATAGGGACTTTAGCGATTATCTTGAAATAAATTTATAAATTTAACTAATTAGATAATTAGTAGTACAAAATAATCAAGATATGGTCTATCTTATAAGAGTGCGGCCCGTATCCGTAGATCACGGCCCATCCCTTTTAAGCATAGATCAGTCTAAATTATTTTTACTTAAATATAATTTAATAACAATTAAACATGAATAGAAACTTTATTTCATAGCATTCAATTAAAAAGTTATGACATTAAGAAGACAATAAGAAAATAAATTCTTCCTAAACCAAATTAAAGACAGACTGAACCGGTTGAAGATAGGCTGAACCGGATCAGGCTCTCTGCAGATGCCTCCAAGAAGAACATTCATGAACCACGGACCATGGACGGCTGCCTGGTAACAGATCTTCTTCATGCTCCAAGAAGAGAAGATCATGGCACGAACGGAATCTCCACGGCACGAATAGATGCCTGGGATGCTCCTCCGACCTCCTGCAGACTCTAAGCCGCCTGGAACAGATCTTCTTCAATCCACAGATGGAACAGAGCACCTTCTCACCACTGGAACAGAGCTCTCTCTCACGACTGGAACAGGGCTTCTTCGATTGAGGAAGAACAGATCTCCTCGAATCCACGGATGATTCCCCCCTAGCTCCCTCCTTGCTGCTATTTGTAGAAGTCTGGACGTGGCCCAGACGCGAAGAAGTAACGATTCTGTTGCCATATCAGAGACGACGCAGAGAAGTAACATCACAGCGCGGAGAAAATCATGGAAATATTGCGGATAAAATCAAAATTTCGTCCATATGAATTGTATTCTTCTAATTTGATAACTTCCTATCCAATTTATTCCTTAATTGGTGGAGGAAAAGATTGAATTTGAATAGGAGAAGAATCGGAAGAGAAATAAGGAAATTTCTGTTGAGAAGATGATGAAGTCGGCACTGGGTTAGCATAAGATTTTTCAAGACTTTTTAGTCCATTAATAATATCAGTAAATCTTGTAAACATATCAGTCATATTTTCAGCTGAATCCATCTTAAACAATTCATACTTATGAACAAGCATATTTATTTTGGATTCCTTGACTTGATTTGTTCCCTCATGGGTGACTTCAAGTCTATTCCAGATTTCTTTAGCAGACATGCAAGTAGATATGCGATTAAACTCATTTGCATCAAGAGAACAATAAAGAACATTCATAGCTTTTGTATTTAATTGAGCTAGTTTCTTATCTTGCTCATCCTATTCAAATTCAGGTTTTGCAATATCAATATTATCAATCTTAATAGTGGGTATGTGTGGTCCATTAGTTATGATTCCCCATAAATCATAATCTAGTGCTTGAATGAAGATTTTCATTCGTGCTTTCCAATATGTGTAATTTGTTCCACTGAACAAAGGTGGTCTATTAGTTGATTGTCCTTCAATCAACATAGATCCCATTTGGATTACTACTGATCTTTGGCTCAAGCTGATTAAAGCTAGAAATCAAGAGCAGCCTGCTCTGATACCACGTTGTCCAGATGTAGAAACCCAAGAAGGGGGGTGAATTAGGTTATTAAAAATTAATTATTAACATAGATATGTGCTTTAACCCTAATTCGAATTTACTTGGCAGCGGTGTAGTGAAGTGCACAGAATAATAACATAAACAATCAAGCAACCACAAACACAAGAGAATTTATAGTGGTTCGGTGCTAAACCCAGCACCTACGTCCACTTCCAAAACCTTTGGGAATTTCACTCTAATCGTATTACAACGATTACAACCTCTAGCCTTCCCCAGCTAGCCTCTTGTTTATACGGCACAAGGCAGCCAAACCCCTAGCCTTAACCGGCTAGTCCTCTTGTTTGTACGGCACAAGGAAGCCAACCCCTAGCCTTACCAGCTAGTCCTCTTGTTTCACAGCACAAGGAAGCCAATAAGAACCAAGGGTTAACTCTAATCCTTTTACAAAAGTTCAGAATAAATAAGAACAAGTAACTCCTACAATGAGCAAATATTCAAGATATACTTTACAAATTTTGTAGCAAATCTTCAGTAATAAATGAGGAAGCTCCGAGGTTGCTGAAACTTTAAATGCTTGAAGGCTTTAATAGATCTGGACGACCTTTGAGCAATGAATGATCTTCAACTTCAAAACACACCAAATTTGTTTTTCAACACTCCGAAAAATATGCAATAAAGGCTCTTTTTCTTGGATTTCTTTCTCTTGTTTTTCTCTTTCAGATTTGTCATTTTGTTCCTCTAATCACAGCTATTTATAAGCATCCAACAACAAAAATATCCATTAGATACATTTGAAACAAATGGAAAGTAAAACGGGAAGAAAAGATAACCGTTGAGATTATTTCCTTAAGCGTTGAATGCACTGAATCCATTTGAAGAAGGAAGATCTCTGCCATAATCCAGGAGATCAAAAGTTAGTATAGCTGAAAATAGAAATCAATTAAAGAGGAGAGAGAGTAAGAGAGAAAGCATGCCCAAATAACAAAGAGGTAGCTGACTGGAGTTAATTTCAGGTAGCTGGTAATCTTGAAGACGCTCGGGCAAGATGAAGTATAAATCCACAAGCTAACTAAGCAACTAGCTAATTTGAAATCTCATGGCAATAGGAAAAGGTATTAGCCACAAAAGGTAAGCTTGTTAGCTATCTAGCTAACTAACTAAAAAGTCTCACGGAATGAAGCTTGTCCCAAGGAAGAGTAGCTAACTCCTTAGCTAGCTCACCACAAAGTCAAACGGCCAGGAGATAAAGGCAAGAAGCATTAGTTAGCTCTCTAGCTAACTAAGCCACAAAGTAGTTAGCTCACTAGCTAACTAAGCAAGAAGTAGTTAGCTATTCAGCTAACCAAGCAAGTATCCAACAATTTTGAATATAGAAGCCAATAGGATAGTTAGCTCTCCAGCTAACTAGAAAACAAAGGCTCTCGGCTTGGAGGTAAAAAATGGTCAGCAACAGAAGACAAGTTAGCTCTTTAGCTAACTGAGCAAGAAGTAGTTAGCTCCCCAGCTAACTAAGCTCAAAAGTTCATGGAAACAGGAAATTGTCCGTCCAAGGTAGCTAGCTCCCTAGCTAGCTAAGAGAAGCGTCCACTCAGCCAAGAGAGTAGTTAGCTCTCCATCTAACTAAGCCACAAGATAGTCAACTCTTCAGCTAACCAGAGAATGAATCCACACGGCTTGGAAAGTGGTAGTTAGCTCTTCAGCTAACTAAGAATAACAACCGCTCAGCTTAGATGAACCTGTGAAAAATAGTTAACTAACAAAGAAAAACAGTTAGCTCCCATGGCAAAGCAATTAACTAACAGGGTATGCTAGCTAGCTAAGAGAAGCATCAACTAGCTCACCAATTAGCTAAAAATAAGAGACGTTCGGCCAAGCAAAGTATCAGGATGAGATAGTTAACTAAAAATGAAGCCAGCTAGTTAAGAGGAAGGACAAGTTAGCTAGTCAGCTAACTGATTCCCATAGCATTCGGCCAGCACATAGAATAAGGCAAAAGTAGTTAACTAAAATAAAAATCCAGCTAGCTTATAAAGAGGCCAAGCTAGCTCACCAGCTAACTTAAAATAAGCATGGCTCGGCTAGCAAGGATAACAGGAAATATAGCTAGCTAAAATGGAATACCAGCTAGCCAAGGAAGGGGCTAGCTAGCTATCCAGCTAACTAAAATGGAGAAGCATTCGGCCAAGCCATAGAAATAAAGTGTTAGTTAGCTAACGGATGTGTCAGCTAGCTAGACAGAAGGATAAGCTAGCTAATTAGCTAACTCCCAAGGTAAATCACATGGCTAAGGCAGCAAAGAATCAATTAGATAGCTTCCAGGTATTAAATAAAAATGAAATATACTCCCTTATGATTTTTTCTTGATAACACTTAGTTGAAAAACATCTGTACTTCCCTGCATCAAGCTTAACAAATAGAATTAGTCTTTGCTTAATTATTTTGTAAGTATCAAAATCAATCTAGGATCAACAATATTATATTCAAGAGAACCTAGACACTACTAGTATATTCGGGCCACATGGTTTTGGTTCGCTAACAGAGTTACTCAGGTGTTAAATTAGCATCATTCTTGTGGAAACCTTCAAGAGTAATCGCTACTAAGTGTCATTCTTGTTGGCATGGAAACCTTCAAGAATAATCATTACTAGGTGTACATCTTGTTGGCTGAATTTTGTTGTTTCAATCTAATCCTAAGATTCAAGCGACTAAGAGAAGGAAGTATTTATCTTTAGAGATATTTTATTCAAACTGTTGTTTTTGGGTTTTGATGAGGGGCAAAATTATCACTATATTAATATCTGTGCACGTGTCAAAAAGGTTAGGATCACTTTCGATTTACGCATGTCAACCGCTGTATTCGGAAAAAGATAAAATCTCTCCATCTTGGCAGGATCGAGCCATCTCTCCATCCTGATAAAATCGAGCCGCCTTTTCGTCTCGGCAGGGTCGAACCATTCTCATACTCCGGCCTCATCTCGGTAGGACCGAACCATTCTCATGCCCCAGCCTCGTCTCGGCCATGCCGAATCATTTTCATGCCTCGGCGGGCTCAAAGCAGCCAAAAGCCAAATATGACCCTCCGACCTCGTCAGCTCTCGTCACCTCAAAAGGAAAGTTGAGCCAGGCATCGCCTGTTGCCTATAAATAACCAGAATGGCATGTTATGACATTCTGGGAGTCATAACTTAGTCCTCTAGCAAATGGTATTGCTGGTAGGTGAGGTCATTACCTTTAGTTTCGTGTTTTCTACACGAATGTCATACTCTTTTAACTAAGATGTTATACCTTATGAACTAGAATATCGTTAGAGTATTTCAGCCTATATCAAGTGTTATACTATGACCCTATAGCTCTGGTATCGCCATTTAACAAGTAGGGTGTCATCAGTTATTTTATGGGATGTCATAAGTTTCTATATTTAGTTTCAGCTAGGGTATCGTAATATGAGAACTGGGGTGTCGTATCAGTCTTTCTGGGATGTTGTAAGTTTATGGCTTAATAATTACAGCTAGGGTATCGTTTTATGAGAACTATGATGTCGAATAAGTTTTTTTGGGGTGTTGTAAGTTCTTGCCTTAGCAGTTTCAGTTAGGGTGTCATTATTTTACAACTCCATTGTCGTAAGTTTTTTTCTGGGGTGTCGTGAGTTATTTTTTGGGGTGTCGTAAGTTTGTCTTTAACTGTTAAAAGGTATCGTAATTTTTAACTAGGGTATCGTATGTCTTTAACTAGGGTGTCATAAGTTCCTGCCTTAACATTCTTCATACGGGTGTCATCCTTTTAAAGTTAGGATGTTGTAAAATTGAACTGGGGTGTCATAACCAAAGTTGTCAATTTGATTCGGATTATATTTGTTTTAGCTTATGAAACAAAATATTTCGGTATCGAACTATGTCGGTGCTTCGTTTCGAAATATATATATATAATGTAAAATTTGTTCATAATTCATATTCTTCATAAATAATAATAACAACATAAAATAAAGATAAAAGATAAAAATTCTGTTCATAATTCATAAATTTCATCATCAACAATAACATACGAAGTTTCATCATCAACATACGAATAAGATAAAAAAAAAACTTGTATTCACATTTCATAAGTTTCATCATCAACAACAACATACGAAGTTTCATCATCAACAACATACAAATAAGATAAAAAATAAAAACTTGTTCATAATTCATAAGTTTTATCATCAACAAAAACATACGAAGTTTCATCATCAACAACAACATATGAAGTTTCATCATCAACAACAACATACGAATAAGATAAAAAATAAAACATGTTCACAATTCATAAGTTTCATCATCAACAACAACATACGAATAAGATAAAAAATAAAAACTGGTGTTCACAATTCATAAGTTTCATCATCAACAATAACATTCGAAGTTTCATCATCAACAACAATATACGAATAAGATAAAAATATAAACTTATGTTCACAATTTATTGTCTTCATCAATACCATAAAGATAATGATCTTCATCTTCTACTTGCATATGAGCACTAATTCCTATATTCAAATTAGTGTCATCCTCATAATCAAATGCAACATCTTCATCATCTAAAGTTAAAGCAGCTAATAGAGCTTCAATTGTCTCCCAACTTAAATTTTCTCCATCAAGAAGTCCAGGCTCTTCAGAGATCCATTCGTCTAATAAATCTATGTTATCAAGACGTATAGGATCCAAAGTCTTCTCTTCTTCAAATTCCTATAAAAAAGATAAGAAAAGAAAAAAAATTATAGCTTATAAAATTAATTTGAGAAACATATAATGCACATAATAGTAAGATATTTTTTACCTCTCCCGAAGCTTGAGATTGTATCTCACAAAGACTAAATCATTTAGTCTTTTATGTTCAAGCCTATTACATTTTTTGGAATAAATAAATTCAAATGTACTCCAGTTTCTTTCACATCTAGTTGTACTACAACATTGACTAAGAATTCTAGTAGCAAACTTTTGAAGTTCTGGAGTGTCATTTCCAAATTGCTCCCACCATGCAACTAATTAGAAGGAGATTATTTATTAGTAACTTTAGAGAAGAAAATAAAAATCAATAAAAGTGAAAATGATTAAAAAATTACCTGGATTTAGCTTCTCACATTGGCGAATTGCTAAGGACATGCCAAAATCACCCGTTGATTTTTTGTATTCCTCAAGCTGTCCACTTATTTTGTCTTGGATATCAAAGTCGGGGACCAACCTAGTTAATGTTGTGAGTAATCCTCGGGTGACCTCCTTCTGTTTGGTACAAGAGGGTCTAAAATAGATCCCCGGATTAAGAAAACATCCTGCTGCATGTAGCGGGCTATAAAGTTGTTTGTCCCATCTAGCATCAATTACTCTAGCATATGGCCCATACAATGTTACTTTTTTTTTCATTCTTGTGATAATGGCTTCTTTTGCCTTTTCCATTGCCTCATACAAGTAACCCATGGCTATTTTTTCTTCACTGTCTACTAATCAAAAAACTCAATTAAAGGTTCACTAATCTTGACCATATGTTGACATTGAAGCCAAAAGTCATTATCTTGTAAAATAATTCCAGCAATTCCCTTCCCAACATTACTCTTTCCATGGCTTGACTCCACCCATTTGTCACTAGTGAACATTTGTCTTAACTCTTTTTTAAATTTCAACAAGCATTGAAGACTTAGAAAATGAGTTGCAAATCTAGTAACAGCAGGACAACACAAATCTCTACCATTAGTGAACTCTTTCCTCATCAACGATAAAACCCATGCATGATTATAAATAAATTTTGTAACCTTTCTTGCCTTTTTAATAGTATCATCAATTATAAGAAAATATCGAGCATCAGAAAAATTTTCAGCATCAAATCAATACAATGGGCAGCACAAGGAGACCAAAAGAAGGTTCCATACCTCTGTTGCAAAGCCTTTCCAGCAGCCTTGTAACTAGCATCATTATCGGTGACAAATTGGACAACATGCTCCACACCTACTTCATTGACTACTTGATCAAAAATCCTAAGTAATGTCTCCTTATCTTTTCTAAGTCCGATGCATCAATCAACTTTAAGAACATAGTTCCTCTTGGACAATAAACAAGGAAGTTTATAATTGGCTCTTGTCTTTGATTTGTCCACCCATTAGCCATAATAGAGCATCCATAAGGTTTCTAGTCATTTTTTATCACTGAAATGTACTTTTGAATTTCATGTACAACATCTTTCAGAAGACAACCTCTGAAATCATGGTAAGATGGCCCTTTGAAACCAGGTCCAATTGAAGCTATAGCATCCACCATATGTTGATAATAAGTTGACTTTGCCGCATTAAATGAGATATTGGCATCATACCACCATCTTGCAATAGCCATCTTTGCCACTCTTTGCTTTGCATTGTACTTATAATGCTAGGTTGTGCCCCTGGAGTAGTTCGTGATGCAAAATAATTCAAATTACATTGCTTTGATGGACCACCTTGCTTTTCTATGTCCCTTTTTCTCCCTTTAGATTTTCCCATGTTACTTGTAGGATAAATCATCTCATAATTTTCATCATTGTTTTCATCAATGGATGCATCACTTTGAGGGTTTCCAATCTCAACTTTTAATTTTTTTTCTTTTTTCTTGTTCCTTCATCAATTCCTTAATCAACTGCTTCATTTGCCATCTCACATCTGTCGGTACCTTCTTACAAGGGTCAACTTGGCCTTGAACTCCTGCGAGATGTTGTTTTAAACAAGTGACACCTCCACTATTCATTCTCTTGTTATAAAACAAGCATAAAGTACTGTTTCTTGAACCCATTACTACTTATCCATAAGCCCAAGCAGGGTCACTTGATCTAGCAGGAGCAGAGGCAACAAAGGTAGCACCACTTGATAAATTATCAGTTATATCACCAATTTTTCCTACAAATAATTGATTATAAGAATTGGTTAAACCAAAAATAAAAAATAAACAAAAGTACATAAAAAAGATAGTTATTATATGAAATTCAGAAAAATTCAGAATAAAAAACAAAAAATCTTATGAAAAAAGAGAGAAAAGAACCTGATCCTCAATCTTCAATTTGTTAGATGCTTTTCTTGAATGCTATCAAATAACAATTCTATTCTGTGAGACAGCTATGTTTGGGAAAAAATTGGGAGTCAAAACAATTAAAAGAAAATATTATACAATCATCTACATCACAAATCAAAAATTTCCTTCCCTTTAATTGTGCATCCAACAAAGATAACAAAATAATCAAAAGAAATTGGAGTGTAATATTTAACGCCTAAATAATAAAGATGTAGAATGGAGCAAGAGCAGTATAACGGAAGATTTCTAGGTAATCTATTTCCTTGCCTAATATTTGCTCATAGGACAGATGGAGAGAGAAGTTGTTCTTAGCAAAGGCCATGCCTTGTTTCTTTCACAAAACTGCCATCATATGATCTCTCTTAGCGGGCCAGGCGAAACGACTCCTCAAAATCGTGGCTATTATATACAGAACCCTCCTTTTTTATTTATTCAGATTTTGGACATTGAAGGGAAAAAGGGGAGAAAAAATTTGGAAGAAGAAAAAGAGGAAGAGATAAAAAAAAAATTATTAGAGAGAGAAATATAAATACATAAATAAAGAAGTCGATTTGATATATACTCTAAGAGCCAAAACCAAAATCAACATTAAGATTTTTTAATCTTTTTTTTTTTTTTTGTAACACTTAGCAAGGAAATCTCATCTCATAGTTCATAAAAATAAATAGAATCACTTAAATCAAAGGGACATACCCAGAAAACGAAGCTGGATGAGATCAGGAATAGTAATATCCCTCCAGTCTCCTGTGACTCCTCAAAGCCTCTCCTTCCTCTCTTCTCCTTCTCTATTTATAATGGAAGACGACACTTTTTTTTGGGGAACGAAAGAAAGAAGAAGAGACAAGGACATCGTGGTGATGGCGGTGGCGGTTAAAAGCCACGCCAACTTGGGGCGACTCGGTCCAGGGAAAAGTTGCGATTGTCCCGCTCTAAGAAAATATTCCCCTGGCGAGTCTATTTTAAAAGAAAATTTAGAGACAAGAATAAAATCTCTTCGCTCTAAATTTCGCCACTTCTAAAAGTTGAGAACAAAAAATAGAAGAGAAATCATGTTTCAATCCAGCTTTTTTCTTTTCCTTTCTCAAACAACAAAGATTATGATGGGGGAGGGGGAGAGAGAATATAGTTGTACCATTTATTGAAGGCAACAGTGCAGCACCCTTCTAGTTGAGGAAAGAGCGGAAGAGATGGGAGTTGACGTCGTAGATCTTGGTAGCAGAAATGCAGAATTAGGGAGAGGGGAGTTGACGGTACCTTCCAAATCGTCTTGCTTCTTGCCCCAAGAAAAGAGTTTGAGTATTTGAGAGGTGCGACCGTGCGACTAAAGAAGAGGGGTAAGGTAACTAGGGTTTTTTTTTTTTGACATTGTATATATTTTTTTAAAATGATTTTAAAATATTTAACAATTCATAAATTGATCCTCGAAACATATTTTGTCGAAACGGCCAAAACATGCTGAAATGGCCGAAACACGCCGAAACGCACCGAAATGGCCAAAAAATCTTCGAAGCGAAACGTAGGACTTATCTTTTTGGATAAGCCACCGAAACAACGTTTCGGTTGAAACGGCCGAAACGAAATAAAATTGACAACTTTGGTCGTAACAGCTTTTCTGGGATGTTGTAAGTTTTGGCCTTAACAGTCTCCGCACATGTGTCATCATTTAAAAGCTAGGGTCTCGTTAGTTGAGAACTGGGGTCTCGTAACAGCTTTTTTAGAATGTCGTGAGTCTAACATTCTTTGCTCGGGTGTCATCGTTTTATAGCTAGGGTGTCATAAGAATTGAACTACAATGTCATAACAGCTTTTCTCGGATATTGTGAGTTCCTACCTTAATAGTCTTCGCACGGGTGTCATCATTTTAAAGCTACGGTATCGTTAGGTGAGAACTGGGGTATCGTTACAGCTTTTTTAAGATGTTATGAGTCCTGCCTTAACATTCTCTGCTCGGGTGTCATCATTTTAAACTAGGATGTCGTAAGAATTGAACTGCGATGTCGTAACAGCTTTTCTGGGATGTCGTAAGTTCCTGTCATAACAGTCTCCGCTTGGGTGTCGTTGTTTTAAAGCTAGGGTGTCGTTAGGTAAGAATTGGGATATCTAATAAGTTTTTTTGGGATGTCGTACATTCCATATTTATCATTTTGACATTCCGATACTTTATTTTACAACTCTGGTATCATAAGTTATTTTCTGGGGTGTCATAAATTCATGCCTTAGTTTCAGTTAGGGTATCGTCATTTTATAGCTCCGTTGTCGTTAGTTGTTTTCTGAGATATCGTGAGTTATTTTCTGGGGTGTCGTAAGTTCATGTCTTTAACTATTAAAGGATATCGTAGTTTTTAACTAGGGTGTCGTATATCTTTAACTAAGGTGTCGTAGGATTGTAATTGCAGTGTCATAATATTTTTTCGGACTATAACACGATCTCTATAGCTCCTATAGCATGTTACGATACCCTGGGAGTCATTATTCAGACCATAGATGGCATTTATTCCTGGTATCTGGGTTTGAATATAAAACCTTAACATTTTTGAATGGGTGACGTGGTTTTTAACTAGGGAGTCATATTTCTTTGACAGGGATGTCCTAATGCTTGATCGGGATAAAATGACATCTAAATCTATGGATCCTAATGTTTATGACTGTGTGCCTATATTTCCACAGATGATGATGAATATACTCCCGGCCGTGCACTTTCACCAATCACTCAAAATGCAGGGGATGATACTGTTATTCCTTAAACTGGAATGGAATTCAATTCAGCAGATGATGTATATACTTTCTACAATGGATACGCAAAAAGAGTTAATTTTAGAATCATAACAGTATGTAGCAGAGAACTAACTACAACAAACAACTTTGCTTCAAGCACCTAGCGTGTTGGAGGCAAGAAAATCTAAAAAAATAGGGAAGACCATGAATCCTGGGATTACTAGCAAAGTTGATTGTAAGGCATTCATAAAAGCAAGACTAAATTCTACAAATGGAAAGGTGATATTGATTGAGGTTTTTCTAAAACATAACTGATATGGCTGATCATGCCCCCAGGCAGTGGAGTAACACCCTACACGGTTCTCAAAGCCAAGTAATAATTTGGCAGCTAGTCCCGACCTCAGCCTCGGCCTCGGACTTCACCTCGGCCTCGGTCATGGACTTCATCTCAACTTCGACATCAGCCTCGAGCCCAGTCTCGGCCTTGGCCTCGAGCCCTGCCTCGGCCTCGGCATGCCCTCAGCCTCTAGCCTTAGCTGCTAAACCAACCCCAAATATGGTTCCCAACAACCTAGCAAGCGCCCAGGGCTGCCACATCGCCCACTAACCCACTCTTTCTAAGACTACAGATGGTTACCGTTATTTACGACGCACGTCTAACGGCAACGCGCCCACCCACTACTCATGGCACCACTTTTGACGGACAACGTGATTCAATAGTCGACTGCGAAGGGTAAGGGGGACCTTCGAACAGGTATAAAAACCTTCACTCACAACGAGGAAGGGGATCGAACTCTCACACTGAGTCATATTCGAATACTATTCTCCAAACCACTAACTAGAGCGTCGAAGGGTCCCCGCCGGAACCATCGGTCCGGGACTTTGTTGTAGGTTTTCATTTAAAGAAGGAGGCCCTGTCAACTCCTAGAAGATCTTTGGAGCTTTCTTGTCACCCGGTGCTCTCAGGAAGTGATCTGGCGGCAACAGATTGGCACGCCAGAAAGGGATAGCTATAGCACAGATGCTCATTCAATGTACCTGCAAACCCACAACCTCTGCCAGGAAGAAGATGGTGGTTGCACATGCACAAGAGGCCTCCACCAGTCAGGCTGGGGGGCACCTCCCGAGGGCTGAGCAGTCGGAGGCCAACCTCCCTGCTCTGCCCCCTATGCAGCCGCAGTCCAGCCAAGCTGATCGACTCATCGCACTCACCAGCAGGTTTAGGATCTGATGGTGGTGGTTTAAGGACTGCAGGAGCAGTGCTCAACCACTACGCCATTGCCACCTCAGTTCCCTCCGCCCATGCGAAGGGTCATGAAACCAACCAGTATCATGGTGGCAGGACCCCTCCGGAGGCCTTCCGCGCGCATCCCTGAAATCTCATTGCCGGGAGACCTCCAAGCGATAGCGGTCTTGTAATACCCGGTTCAAACGAACCAGATTTGGTTCAGATGAACCAGGCTTGGTTCAGATGAACCAAGCTCCTGACTTTTGGGTTCCCCAAACTAACGCTTCGCTCCAAGCGAAGCGCTTAGTCTTCCGGGAAACCCCCGATCTGAGACGCTACACAGGTAAATAAATAGGGGAGAGAAAGACTTCTTTCTTCACGTTGGCACGCTCCATCCATCAGGTAAATTCCCTGGCTTCTAGAGAGAGAGAGAGAGAGAGAGAGAGCCTGAGATAGAGATAGCCGGGAAGAGAGAGAGATAGAGATAGCGAGAGAGAGAGAGAGCCAGAGAGAGAGAGAGAAAGAGAACCAGAGAGATCGCGAGAGAGGAAGAATCGTGTGCCGGCCGATCCCCTTGGTTCAGGCCCGGCGGCGTGCTCACCGCCGCGCCGGGCCTGAGACTTGGCCGACGACTCCGCCGGCGCCGGGGGAGGCGTCCGGCGGGGTGGTGGTGGAGAGAGAGAGGAGGGAGGGCCAATTGGCCCTCCTCTCGCGCGGTGGCAGAAGCGGAAGCCGGTTGGTTCGGGCCCGGCGGCGTGCTCACCGCCTCGCCGGGACCGAGGTTTGGCCTATCGCCTCCACCAGCGCCGGGCGTGCATCCGGTGGAGGTCCGGCCGGCCAAGGTGGCCGGCCATGCCGCCGGCATAGCTCTGTGCCGCGCGGGTGAGTGGAAGATGCTGAGAGAAATTGAGGGAGAGATAGGGTGTTTGGCAGCCGACCGCGGCGGCGGCCGCTCTGGCCCGGCCACTGGCGGCCGGGCCGCCCTCAATTTGGCTGGCGGCGGCCCCGGCCGCCGGCCATGTTCCCGTCCCCTGTTCGGTGAAACAGGGGATCGGGTGGAAGATGAGGATCGGGTGGTATAAGGCTGAACCAGGCCGGCTGGGCCGGCCGTTCAGGCCTTTTGGGCCGTGCAACATAGAAAGTTTGGGCTGGTTTTTGGGCTCTGTAACGGGTCAGGATTAGAAAAATAATTATATGGCTAGAATCTTGGTGAATTCTAGTTTCTTGGAGTATTTTTAATTCCCCAATCGGGTGTGTGTAGTGGGAGATATTCGAGCCCAAAGTAGGGCCCGTGAACTAGTCTGGGTAGAAATTCTAAGGGTCATTTTAATATTCCTTGCCAATCAATTAATTGTGTAAATGATCCTGTAGGTGCTCAGACATCTGACTAGCTTATTTATACCTATTGGATTGCGTACTGAGGTATGTAAGCCAGTTATCAGTATTTAATAATTGATTCATGAATGTTTAAATTATGAATTGTGATGTGAAGAATTGTCATTGGCTAAATTGTAAGTAGATGTATATTATGAATACATGGCTGTTTATGTGCTATGATTTCATATGTGGATGCTATGCATGAGAGATGCAGTTATTATGACATTGATATGATATATTACATGCAATTGTTCAGTAGGTATAATCCACTGTTTATGCAATATTGAGTTATTATTGATATGATGAGTGCATGTGATGTGAGGTACTGTTATGTGTCGCCGTGGTTCTCCTTTATCATGTCATACCACACATTTTGACATGGCATGACCCTGGTATTTCGACCCTTTCAGTAGGGGGGATGCTTGTTGGTACACTATAGTATTTCGACCCTTTCAGTAGGAGGGATACTTATTGGTACACTATGGTATTTCGACCCTTTCAGTAGGGGGGATACTTGTTGGTACACTATGGTATTTCGACCCTTTCAGTAGGGGGGATGCTTGTTGATACACTATTGAGATATTGCAGGGCCGTGGGTCACATTTACAGTTACCGTTGAGAGTATAAACAGTGGGTTTACTTACATTGCATGTTTGAGTAATTGTATAATGTTTAAGCATGCAGATCATTTATATGCTTATTGATTGCTATGCTATGATTTGACTGCATAACGTGGCTTACTTACTGAGTGTAAGCTCACAAAAATCTTACAATGTTTTTGTCAGAGCCACGAGGTTGAAGATGGATTGGTGGGTTGATGGATGTTCTATTAAATATAACAAGACCATTATTTTGTTGTAACCCCAGTATTACATATGTGTAGGGCTTGATGCCCAGACTTTATTATTGTGGTGTGTAAGGGTGTTAGCCCAAAACTTTTAGTATTGTATTTGACTTGGTTTTATATATAATGGTGTTATATGTTAAAAAATTTTGTGACGCCTTGCGTGTGCCCGGCACGCGGCGGGTTGTCATCCTAGCTCAAATTTTGGGTCTGGGGCGTGACAGCTTTAGTGGTATCAGAGCTTATGTTATGACCCTAGGGACACGGACATATTGACATGATAACAGGTAGAGAACTTATGACCCTAGGGATACAGACATATTGACATGATAACACGTAGAGAACATATTTTAATGACATTATACTTAGAGACACCTGACACATTAGTTTATGATGATATTAACCACATCCAATTTACCAGGAATTAGTTATGGCTCACCATACTAGGAGCCAACTGTATGAGGAGGACTCTCTGGCCGATAATGCTGATCAGCCGGTGGGTCAAGGAACTACTGGAGGTATGGCCCCTGCCAACCCAGTAGGAACTGAGCACCAGCGATTCCAGTCCGAGATGCTTCAAGCTCTCTCAGGTATGGCGCAGTCTATGCAGGACATGCAGCATCAGAGTGCGCAGCGGAAGCATGGTGGGCCCATAACCCACAGGATCCAGGTTATGATCTTAGGGACATATGCATATTGACACTCTAGGCAAAATACTTCGATTACATTGAGACAATTATAATGAAATTTAGATATTATGCTTTGAAAGCCTAAATTTAAAGGTTTATCAAAATATTAATTAAATTACAAATTTGATAGGGATTAAGAATGAACCATCACAAGCCAATGATATTGTGAGACTCCAAGCTGGTAGCCTTGATCAGTGGGGAGGTCAAGGGGCTTCTAGAGGTTTTAGCTCCATTAAACTTGTTGGAAATGATTCGTAGCAGTTTCAGACCTTTAAATAATATGAGAGATGAAATTTTAATTGGATATGCAATAAAAGATAGATGAATATATGGAATAAACATAGTAGTGGAAAATTTCAATTGATGACTAATATGACTAAGATAACACCATTATGTCCATATTGCAATTGAGTTGATATGTGAATTTTGAGGTATTAAATCTAAATTTGAATGTGGGTATATAATGAATTTTTATTTGTAGAACTTACATTGTTGATATTGTAAGTTTAAGATTATGAGCTAATCTGCTGGTTATATGGATGATTAATATTGATGATATTTTGGTAATGAAATAGTTAACTACATATTTTTGATCAATTACAATTGAGTACTTTCTGAATTTGAGTCTGGATAGATAAGTATATATAGTGAATTTTACTAAGAAAACTTTTATTATGGATATTGCATGTTCAAAACTGATTGTTACTTTGCTAGATATGAAGATGGTTGATACAGATGTTAATGAAATAGTTGACTGCATATATCATGATGGATCATTTAGGAAGATTATAAAAATTTTAATTCTGAGACAATTACTGTTTAAGTTTTTGAGAGCAGTAGACTCTATTAATCTTTAGAACTGATTTTGGCTATAAATGATCAAATATTTTGATGCTAGACAGTGAAAGATTTTAGCAATAATGAGAATATGATAAACTCCACTGATAAAGAATTTATGAGAATTTTCATCTGTTAATAGATTCTAAATCAAGATATCTATTCATAGATTATCGTGCATACTTATTGTACCTTTCTTCATAGTTCCTAAGTAGATATCTTTCTCCAGGATGGATAAATTATCAATCATCCATAAGTAGCATAATTATTGTTAAGAAAATAGGAGGGAGGTGATTTATTTTGATTATTATCAGTTATGGATTATGGTTAAGGGTACATCTATTATCACTTTCAAATCATAAAGAGATTGCTATAACTTCCAATTATGTCTTTCGGATGGTAAGTGCATTTTCAATCTTGATTGACCTTATAAGACTTGTATCCATCTGAGCTAGATTAGTGAAGTCACTTTGAAATATTTGAAGGGTGTAAATTAGTTGGTCATATTGTGGCATGAGATATTGCATAATCTATAGATGATTTTGATAATCATTGGTAACGAAATAATCGATTCAAGAATTTGAATCATTTAAATTGCATTATTTATTGAGGATATACTGACCTATTCAAGAAAATTGATTGGTTATGGTGGTATTATTGATAATTATGAAGGAGATAAAATAATTATATACTGATGATTAATGATGGCACTATTATTCAAAGAAATTAAATTTATTGATTATGATAATTATGAAAGATATCCTAAATGATTGGCATAATGTTCGATGTTAGTTTGAAATATTCAAAGTGAAACCAAGTATGTTATGATGATTAAAATAAGTGTCGTAATGATTAATGGCATATTAACTATTTATGAGTTGAGAGAGCATTGGAAGGAAACTATCTTATATTTAATTCAAAGAACTTGGAACTGTCTTATCAAGGAATTAACAGTAATTGATAGGTTATTAACCTTAAGAATGGATGACATAATACATGTGATGGACTCTATGATATTTATGATGATTGTGTTGTGAGAAGTTAAGGTATTAAAAAAAAAAAAAAGATGACAGGAAAGAAATACTTCTTAAGGAATTCAATTTTATTTGATAAAAAGATCAAATTAATTGTTGATGTTGGATACGTCAATTGGGTACCTAGGAATGAAATAAAAGTTGCTAGTGAGTATCTATAATGGTACAAAATTTGTGGACATTTAAATTCGAGGATGAAATTTTAGTGGGTTAATGTTAATATTTGTTTTTGGTTTAATGGTAAACTGCGTAAATTGAGCCTGAACCCATTGTCTCACTCTCCTAATTCGATAATGTCTTCATAAGGCTTAGTGGATTAAGCTGAATTTATGCGCAGCCTTCTACCCTCAAATAGATGGACAATCTGCATGAGCCAATTAGATTTTGATGATATTCTGTGAGCCTGTGTGATGGATTTAGAAAGTGCTTGGTATAGTTTCTTACCCTTAGTGAAAATTGCTTATTTTAATGATTACCAAGCCAACATTCAAATGGATTCATTTCAATTGTCTATGATATAAGGTGTAGATTCCCTTCATATTGAGATGAGGTGAGAGAGAGACAATTTTGGACTGAGCTGGTGTAGCAACTATGAAAAGTATCATTAATTCAAGCAGCTTCATGTAGCTCAGAGTTAATAGAAAAGTTATGTTGATGTTAAACAGAAAGATTTGAAATTTCAGGTTGAAGATCATTTAGAAATTTTCTAACTAATGACGTGATGAGATTTGTGTTTAGAGGTGAATTGAGTCCTAAATTTATTGGACTATTTGAGATGATCAAGGAATAGGAGGTGGCTTATAGCTTAGCACTGTCTTCATTACTCTTTGGGGTGTTCAATGAGTTTCATATCTTTATGACTGAGGAGGTATATTTCAAACCCCGTTATGTGTTAGAACTTGAACCAATTTAGTTTAAGAAAGAATTGACCTATGAAGATCATTTTGTGCACATGGTGGACCGCAAGGATTAAGTCCTGAGATGGTGTAGTATTCCTTATGATATGGAGTTGGGGAGGTTGCATACAGCTTAGCACTGCCCCCGATCTTATTTGGTGTTCATAATGTATTCCATGTATCTATGCTGAGGAAAAATGTTTCAGACCCCAGTCATGTCATAGCTTATGAGCCTATTCAGTTGAGGAAGGATTTATCGTATGAGGAGCATCCTGTGCATATCGTGGACCGCAAGGATCAGATTCTAAGGCGGCATACCATCCCGTATGTCAAAGTTCAGTGGAATAATCACTCTGAGCGGGAGGCTTCTTGGGAGCTGGAGGATGAAATTAAATCAAAGTATCCATAATTAATTATCTATCAAGAATGTTGACTTTTGAGATTTATAGTATACCAATTTTGAGGCCAAAATTTTATAAGGAGGGGAGGATGTAATACCGGTTCAAACGAACCAGATTTGGTTCAGATGAACCAGGCTTGGTTCAGATGAACCAAGCTCCTGACTTTGGGTTCCCCAGACTAATGCTTCGCTCCAAGCGAAGCGCTTAGTCTTCCGGGAAACCCCCAATCTGAGACGCTATACAGGTAAATAAATAGGGGAGAGAAAGACTTCTTTCTTCACGTTGGCGCGCTCCATCCATCAGGTAAATTCCCTGGCTTCTAGAGAGAGAGAGAGAGAGCCTGAGATAGAGATAGCCGGGAAGAGAGAGATAGAGATAGAGAGAGAGAGAGCCAGAGAGAGAGAGAAAGAGAACCAGATAGATCGCGAGAGAGGAAGAATCGTGTGCCGGCCGATCCCCTTGGTTCAGGCCCGGCGGCGTGCTCGCCGCCGCGCTGGGCCTGAGACTTGGCCGACGACTCCGCCGGCGCCGAGGGAGGCATCCGGCGGGGTGGTGGTGGAGAGAGAGAGGAGAGGGAGGGCCAATTGGCCCTCCTCGCGCGGTGGCGGAAGCCGCCGGTTGGTTCGGGCCCGGCGGCGTGCTCGCCGCCTCGCCGGGCCCGAGGTTTGGCCTGTCGCCTCCACCGGCGCCGGGCGTGCGTCCGGTGGAGGTCCGGCCGGCCAAGGTGGCCGGCCGTGCCGCCGGCAAGCTCCGTGCCGCGCGGGTGAGTGGAAGATGCTGAGAGAAATTGAGGAGAGATAGGGTGTTTGGCGGCCGGCCGCGGCGGCGGCCGGCTCTGGCCCGGCCATCGGCGGTCGGGCCGCCCTCAATTTGGCCGGCGGCGGCCCCGGCCGCCGGCCATGTTCCCGTCCCCTGTTCGGTGAAACAGGGGATCGGGTGGAAGATGATGGATCGGGTGGTATAAGGCTGAACCGGGCCGGCTGGGCCGACCGGTTCAGGCCTTTTGGGCCGTGCAGCATAGGAAGTTTGGGCTAGTTTTTGGGCCCTGTAACGGGCCAGGATTAGAAAAAAATTATATGACTAGAATTTTGGTGAATTCTAGTTTCTTGGGTATTTTTAATTCCCCAATCGGGTGTGTGTAGTGGGAGATATTCGAGACCAAAGTAGGGCCCGTGAACTAGTCTGGGTAGAAATTCTAAGGGTCATTTTAATATTCCTTGCTAATCAATTAATTGTGTAAATGATCCTGTAAGTGCTCAGACATCTGACTAGCTTATTTATACCTGTTGGATTGCGTACTGAGGTAAGTAAGCCAGTTATCAGTATTTAATAATTGATTCATGAATGTTTAAATTGTGAATTGTGATGTGAAGAATTGTCATTGGCTAAATTGTAAGTAGATGTATATTATGAATACATGGGTGTTTATGTGCTATGATTTCATATATGGATGCTATGCATGAGAGATGCAATTATTATGACATTGATATGATATATTACATGCAATTGTTCAGTAGGTATAATCCACTGTTTATGCAATATTGAGTTGTTATTGATATGATGAGTGCATGTGATGTGAGGTACTGTTATGTGTCGCCGCGGTTCTCCTTTATCATGTCATACCACACACATTTTGACATGGCATGACCCTGGTATTTCGACCCTTTCAGTAGGGGGGATGCTTGTTGGTACACTATAGTATTTCGACCCTTTCAGTAGGGGGGATACTTATTGGTACACTATGGTATTTCGACCCTTTCAGTGATACTTGTTGGTACACTATGGTATTTCGACCCTTTCAGTAGGGGGGATGCTTGTTGGTACACTATGAGATATTGCAGGGCCGTGTCACATTTACAGTTACCGTTGAGAGTATAAACAGTGGCTTTACTTACATTGCATGTTTGAGTAATTGTATAATGTTAAGCATGCAGATCATTTATATGCTTATTGATTGCTATGCTATAATTTGACTGTATAACATGGCTTACTTACTGAGTGTGAGCTCACAAAAATCTTACAATGTTTTTGTCAGAGCCACGAGGTTGAAGATGGATTGGTGGGTTGATGGATCTTCTATTAAATATAACAAGACCATTATTTTGTTGTAACCCCAGTATTACATATGTGTAGGGCTTGATGCCCAGACTTTATTATTGTGGTGTGTAAGGGTGTTAGCCCAAAACTTTTAGTATTGTATTTGACTTGGTTTTATATATAATGGTGTTATATGTTAAAAAATTTTGTGGCGCCTTGCGTGCCCGGTACGCGGCGGGTTGTCACCCTAGCTCAAAATTTTTGGGTCTGGGGCGTGACAGGTCTCCTTCACATCATTCTGATTGCCTTCCCAAGCGGCATAGTGGGAAGGAACCCAAGCAGGTGCATTCCCTACACGGCAACCTTCTTCCCGTTCGTCCTCTGAATCTTCGAAGGGAGATTTAGACAGACGGATTGCTCATCGAGTTGAGCGGCGGTTAGACGAGTATCATCAGTGGCTGGAGAAGCTCAGCCACAGAATTACTAACCCTCACGGGGTGGAATATGACCACCGCCCCCCACTGTCTCGCCGTATTATGGAGGAGCTGGTCCCACCCTGGTTCCGTCTGCCCCAGCTGGATACAAGGTCCTCATGCAGGTCCAGAGAGCAACAAATTCTCTCCTTTGAGTTGCCTTCCCAGCTACACTTCGGAAGGCCGCACGTGTGTGGTATTCTTGTTTGCCACCATGTAGTATCAACTCCTCAGGCAGCTCGAGCGATCTTTCTTGGCCCACTTTGATGCGTGCCGAAAGATTCCCTGGGTGGTCGATAGCCTGTTTGCCGTCCAGCAGAGAAGCGGCGAAACCTTGAAGGACTTCGTGGCTCGGCTCAAGGAGGCGGTGCTCGAGGTCTACAATCTTGAGGACTTCGTGGTCACTCTGGCCCTGAAGCAGGGACTCTGTCCCTCCCGATTTGCCTATTCTCTGAAAAGAAGCCTCCCGACTCTTATGCGAACTGTTGAGCCGAGCGCAGAAGTATATCCGCGCCGACGAAGCGAGCTTCTCCAGGAGGGAGGTCGATAAGGGGTCAGGCAAAAAGCCAACCCATCTGGAGCCCACAGGAGTGCGACCAAGAAATTCTAAGCCGCCTCGTCGTCCAGATAACCGACCCCAGGCTTTGGTTTCCAAAGAGCATTTCACCCCACTTCTCGCCCCAATATCCCACATCCTGTTGGAAATTGAGGGCGAGCTCTATCTTTGATGTCCGCCTTCCATGAGGCTAGGGGTCTCCCGCAGCAAAGAGCTTTACTGCCGCTATCATCAGGACTACGGCCATGATACAGAGGACTGTCGCCTGCTGAAGAAAGCCATTGAAGAACTCGTCCAGCAGGACCATCTGGGTAACTTTGTCCAGAGAGGGAACCCTACTACTCCGGGCCCATCGATACCTTCTGCACCTTAGGTCGGCGTGGACAATGCTCCAACGAAGAAGACGGTGGCCATGATCTCCTGGGGGGTAGGCAGTACTTCTAAAATGCCAATGCAAAGAGGGGTTAGATTCTGTAATTTCCTTTTCTAAAAGGGACCTAGAAGGGGTAGTTAACAAAAATGATGATAGCATCGTGGTATCCATGATGATCGCAAAGCACCCTGTCAAAAGAATTTTAGTGGACAATGGGAGCTGTGGATGTTTTGAGTTATGATGCATTTGTTCGGATGAACTTATCCCCTAACTCCCTTCAGTCTGTCACCACATCCTTGATAGGTTTTATCGGCGATTCCGTAAGAGTGGAGGGGGAGATTACTCTCCCTGTTACAGCTAGGATGCCACCGTGTCAGAGCACGGTTCTCATGAACTTCTTAGTCGTCTGAGTTCCATTGTCCTACAATGCCATTCTTGGGAGGTCTAAACCTTCTTGATGTCGTTATCTCCACCAAAAGACTACTCATAAGGTTTCCTACCAGCAAGGGAGTTGGGGAGATGTGGGGGGAGTATAACCCACTACTGCTCTGCTACCATATGGCCCCCAGCTCGCAGGGGGCGGTGTCTATACCAACAACAGCCGCTCGACCCTCAAGACCGGAGAGGAGAGGAGAGCCGGCCGAGCACCTGCTGACCTTCCCACTAGGGAAGGACCGGACGAGGACCGTCCAAATTGGAGCCCTGCTTCCGAAGGAGGCGCACGATCGGCTTCTTGCTTTCTTGCGGGCCAACTCCGACATCTTTGCATGGTCATCATCCGACATGTCAGGTATCCCCGAAGAGGTAATTACCCATCAACTCAATATCAAACTGGAGTGTCGACCCATCCGGTAGAAGAAGAGGAGCTTTGCCTCCGACCGACAGAAGGCCATTGACGAGGAGGTTCGCAAGCTGGCGGCTACTGACCACATCCGAGAGGTCCACTACCCCGACTGGCTGGCCAACGTCGTGATGGTCCACAAGGCTAGTGGGAGCTGGAGGATGTGCGTGGACTTCACTGATCTTAACAAGGCATGCCCTAAGGACAGCTTCCTGTTGCCTCAGATTGACTAGCTAGTGGACGCCACGTCCGATCACGGGACCCTCAGCTTTATGGATGCCTTCTCGGGGTACAACCAAATCAAGATGGATCCGGCGGATGAGGAAGCTACCTCATTTGTGACCGAGAATGGGATATACTGCTACAAGGTGATACCGTTCGGATTGAAGAACGCTGGGGCCACTTACTAGAGGCTGATGAATAAGGTCTTTGAAGACCAGATCAGGCGCAACATGGAGGTATACATGGACGATATGCTAACCAAGAGTATCCATACCACTAACCATGTTGCCGGCCTTGCGGAGACCTTCGACAATCTCCGTCGGTACCAGATGAGGCTGAACCCCAACAAATGCACCTTCAGGGTCACAGCGGGCAAATTCCTGGGCTTCATGGTGACGGAGCATGGGATTGAGGTGAACCCTGATAAGATCCGAGCCATATTGGACATGAGGTCCCCGATTAAAAAGGAGGTGCAGCGCTTGACTGGAAGGGTGGCAGCCTTGAGCCATTTCTTGTCCAAGTCCGCGGAGAGGTGTCTGCCTTTCTTTAAGGCGCTACACAAAGTCAACGGCTTCGAGTGGACGAAGGAGTGCCAAAAAGCCTTCGAGGAGTTAAAGGAGTTCTTATCCACTCCACCATTGTTGTCCAAGCCAAGGGGCGAGGAGGAGCTCTTTCTATACCTTGCGGCCTCCCACGAGGCTGTTAGCTCCGTGCTTGTTCGCATGGACGCCAATGGGACACATAAGCCAGTTTACTACACTAGTAAGGTGCTTCATGATGTGGAGACTAGATATTCCAGAATCGAGAAGATTATCTTTGCCTTGATCATCTTCGCCCAGTGCTTTAGGTCATACTTCCAAGCTCACCCGATCGTGGTGGTTATGGATCAACCACTCAAGGCAATTCTCTCTCGTCCTGATACCTATGGCCGATTGGCGAAGTCAGCACTCAAGCTGGAAGAGTTCGACCTATCATTTTGACCCAAGTCGGCCATGAAGTCCCAGATCTTAGCAGATTTCCTGGTCGAGTGCACATGGACAGAGGAGCAGCCGAAGGAGCCCCATGAAAACCCCTCGGACGTCGCAATCGAGGGAAGAGGGGAGGACTGGATCCTTCACGTGGACGGGACGTCAAATTCTCAAGAAAGCAGGGTAGGTCTCATCCTAGCCAGTTCGGATGGTGTTGTGACCGAGTACGCCCTCTGTTTCCTCTTCTCGGCCACAAACAACTAGGCTGAGTATGAAACCTTACTGTCAGGGATGAGACTGGCGCGGGAGCTCGCGGTGAAATGCCTTAGATTCTTCACCGACTCCCAACTCATCTCTGATCAAATCAAGGAGTACGAGGCTCAAGATCCTACTATGTCTCGTTATTTGAGTATGGTGCAGTCACAAGCCTCTCCCTTTGCTCACTTCAGTGTCAGTTACATCTCTCGGGGGGAGAACACTAGAGCTGATGCTTTGTTCCGACTAGCCACTTCGGCGACGGGACCTTGGGGAGAACCTATGTGGAGCATCTGAAAGCCCCAAGCATTGATGTGGTAGAAGAATCCATGCTAGTCAATCAAGATCCTTCCTGAATAGATGTTTATATCCGGTACTTCACCAATGGCACCCTCCTAGTCGACCCCGCTGAAGCCAAGCTATTCAAGTGGCAAGCAT
The DNA here is from genome assembly GCA_900491605.1 of Calamus simplicifolius. NCBI lineage: Eukaryota > Viridiplantae > Streptophyta > Magnoliopsida > Arecales > Arecaceae > Calamus > Calamus simplicifolius. Next base: position 542,878 of record UESW01004969.1, on the reverse strand, counting down.
CCAAGTTCCTAGTGCTCGACAGACAACTGTACCGAAGATCCTTCTCTCACCCTCTCCTCAAATACGTCGGTCCTGCAAACGCTGACTACATCCTCCGTGAGATCCATGAGGGTACATGCGGAAATCACTTGGAGGGCAGAGCATTATCACATAAGGCCCTACGCCAAGGCTACTACTAGCCTACCATGGGGAGATACGGCCGAGTTGGTCCTAAAGTGCGATAGCTGCCAGTGACATGCTAACATTCAACGGCTGCCAACCTCTCAGCTGAGCTCCCTATCGGCTCTATGGCCTTTCGCCCAGTGGGGAATGGACATTTTGGGACCATTCCCTCCAACCTCTGGTCAATGGAAGTTTCTGCTAGTTGCCATCGACCATTTCACTAAGTGGGTAGAGGCTGAAGCACTTGCCAAAATCACCGAAGCCAAGGTGAGGAATTTCTTTTGGAAGTCTGTTATCTGTCGGTTCGGACTACCTCATACCCTTGTCACCGATAATGGTCGACAGTTCGACAATGCTCCTTTCAGAAAGTTTTGCGCCGAACTGGGAATATGTCAGAGGTTCACCTCTGTCGGTCATCCACAATCAAACGAAGCGGCTGAGGTGACAAATCGGATTATCCTTCAAGGGCTTAGGACACGTCTGGATGATTTTAAAGGAAGATGGGTGGAGGAGCTCCCGAACGTGCTATGGGTGTATCACACAACGCCCCGAACCCCCACGGAAAAAACTCCTTTCAGCCTTGTGTTCGGGTCAGAGGCAGTCATTCCGATGGAGATTGGCATTCCTAGTCCCCGGATACAATCGAATGATGAGGGGGCAATCCCAGCCAGTTGAGAGCCAACCTCGACCTCGTTGAAGAAGTCCGCAATCAAGCACGACTCAAAATGGCTTCCTACCGACAAAGGGTTGCAAGGTACTACAATGCCCGAGTTCGCCCTAGGACATTCCTCCTTGGAGACCTGGTCCTCAGACGAGCCGAAGTCTCCAAACCCACGGAGGGAGGAAACCTATCGCCCAATTGAGAAGGACCTTATCGAGTCACCGATGCACTTCATCGCGGAGCATACCAAATCGAAGGATTGGATGGAAAGCCTCTTCCTCGCACATGGAACGCAGACAACCTCTATCGGTATTATCAATGAAGTGTACTGATATCATAAGCTTGAGCATGTCTACTAAAATAATATTTACTTTTCCACTAACAAAAGTGTCTTCAAGCAATCTTGCTTCTTAGCTCAAGCCCGACCCAGCGTCGGCGCTCAAGCCCAGCTTTGCATCGGCGCTCAAGCCTGACTTAGCATCAGCACTTAAGCCCGGCTCCGCATCGGCACTCAAGCCCGGGCATTGGCACTCAAGCCCAACCCAGCGTCGGCACTCAAGCCCGACCCAGTGTCGGCACCCAAGCCCGCTCCGTGTCGGCGGCACTCAAGGCCGGCTCCGTGTCGGCACTCAAGCCCGGCTCAGCATCGGCACTCAAGCCCGACCCAGCGTTGGCACTCAAGCCCAACCCCGCATCGGCACTTAAGTCTGACTCAGCGTCGGCACTCAAGCCCAACCCAGTGTCGGCACTTAATTCAGACAATTTTGTTTTGGTCTCAACTATGGCTCCAAGTCTCGGCTACGGCCTGGGTTTCCATCCTAGCTTCGGCCTCACCTAACCTTAGCATCAGTTTCGGTTCCTAGCTCGATCTACACTCTCGGCCCCGGCTCTAAAGAGAGCGTCTTGGCTATTACGAAAGCTGATTACCAACACAGCAAATTCCAAAGTGTATTTTCATTATTGTAAAGTCTTACAAAGTTGCCGACTCTAGTCGGGCCTCATTACAAGGAAAAATAAAAAAGAGATGGTGCTCAAGACTCGGCTGGCGCTGGATCATCATTGGGGGAAGGATCTTCTTCTTCTTCGTCTGGTTCTAGGTCGCCGATTCTCTCGAGACCGTAGATTCTTCTTACTTTGGCTTGCAATCTTGGAAGCCCACGTTGTATGCGAAGGCAGTGGCCCCGGCCAGCTCCTCCTCATAACTGGTGGACTGCCTGAAGCTCTCTACGGCCTCGGCGGCCTTCTTCTCGTCCGCAGTGACCTTTTCTTTGGCAGTCGTTGCAGCCACCTTCAGGTCAGCTATCTCGGCGTCGGATCGGCGGGCGATCTCTTCGGCATTTTCTGCCCGCTCCTCGACCACTTTTATTTCGATGATGGCGGAGTGTAGTCGATTCTTCAATACAAACACCTCTGACTCCGCCATCCTTTGCTTCTCTTCTGCCGCCCGAGCATTATCGAGCTCACGGGCTACCTGGCATTGAGCTTCCTCAAGTGCCTCTTCTTCCCTTCTTGCCCGGGCCAGACCCTCGGATCGGGCGACCTCGACCTCGGCCTCGGCCATCTCTGCCCAGGCCAAACCTTCAGCTCGAATGGCTTCTAAGGCCCTCTCGGCCCTTTCTGCCCGGGCCAAACCCTCGGCTCGGGCAGCCTCCAGAGCCTTCTCGGCCTTTTCTGCTCTAGCCTAAGCTTGGCTAACCTCTTCATTCAAATGGCCGAGGGTGGCCTCGGCCTGGGATAGGACGCCTTTGATGGCAGCTAAGGAATTCATCGCCTGCACAAGTAACATTCGGGTTAAGTGACAAGGAAAATTCTTGATGAAGACTATTGATAAAGGAGGAAATACTTACCCAGAGGTGAGCCACGGAGGCTTCACGAAAAAAGACAGAGGTCCCTTGGTTCTGGAGGACCCTCTGAAGCTCAGATACGCAGACTTGAGCCATTGTTCGCTCGGCCCAATGACCGTGATGCTCAAGGATTGACCGAAAGGAAGGCGCGTCAGCTTCGTCTTCCTCCGCGGTCCTGGCGGGTGCCGGAGCCGCTGGCGCCGGATCAGAGGCCGATGGTGCCCCTTCCGTTGGCGCTACTGCTTGTGGAGGCTCTTCAACTATCGCCTCTTCGGTTGGTGGAGCGGCCTCTGGAGCCAGCTCTACGGCCGGTGCGATCGGCTCCACCTCAGGAGCGGCAGGCGGTGGTGATGGTGGAATTTCAGCCCTCAGCTCCTCCAAGCGCGTGTTGGTGAGATCAATGGGGGCCTCCCAATCCACTCGAGGCTCAGATGAGTGGGGTTGGGGACCGGGATGACACTGGTAAGGGTGACGGAAGCCTCTTCCTTGATTCTTCGGCCTCTTCATTTCTCCCCGTGGCCCCTCCGGCCTTGGCTTTCCTTCTGGCCTTGATTTTGGCCCTCTTCTCGGTGGGGGCTCCATCCGCCTGAGCTCTTCTTTCCCTGGCTACAGCCTCCCTCACTGCTTGGATAGATGGCAGCATATCTGTATAAGTCAAAGGACTTGGTAAAAAAAAAGGAGAAAAAGAAAGAAGAGAGCAAATGATATGGGTGAAAGGGAAAAGTCATGGCTGCTCACTGCTACTCGGAATGAGGCATGCTAGTCGAAGGTTCTCTTCGGCCAACAATTGGTTGCACCGGGGGATGTCGATAGTTATCAGCTGCTCGAACGCCTCTTGGTCCCTTGGGAGTATGGTCGGATCCTTGTTCGGCTCGGTATTTGGAGTCCCCCACACTGTCCTTACCCCCTCAACTTGAGCAAAGAAAAACCTATCTTTCCACCCCTTGATGGACGTAGGAAGATATAGTTTGAGGGTTCTGGTTGGTCTAGGGGCAAAGGACCACCACCCGACTATTTCCTAAGGGTATAAAAGCATCGGAAAAGAGAGATCCTAGCCTTAATCCCATGGATGTGACACAGCACTAAGAAACCGACAATGGTTCGAATGGAATTCAGAACCAACTGTGCCGGTGCTAAAGAGTATCTATCTAGGAGGTTAAGTATGAAAGGGTGAATGGGAAGGCAAAGGCCGACCTTGAAGTAGGTCTCATATAGGGCAACTCTACTGGGATAGGAAGAAGTAACCCTATCTTCAGGAAGAGGTCGGAATAAGCGAATGTTGGTGGGAAGGCTGTACTTGGCCCTAAGATTTATTATCTCTTGGGCGGTCATACTAGAGGCAGTCCACTCGGAGGACTGCTCCACGGTGGAGGATGAGCTGGCGATGGCCGGATGGCACCGAATGGGGGCCCGTCCGGCGACCAGGCAACTCCCGACGGGAGATCGCCTGGCACTCGCTGTTGCTCTAATGGGACCCTGTCAATAGAGGAGGAGGACCAACTCGGTATTGGAGAAGGGGAAGGCTGCGAAGGATTGGGGGAATAGCCCTCGGAGTCGGAAATAGAACACGATAAGGATGAATCCATGGAAAGGATGAACTAACCTGGAGGAGGGATCGGAAAGCTGAACTGGGACGAAAGGCTTGGGACGAAGGAACAGGGGTAGAAGATGAACAGGCACTCGAGCAGGATCGAGAGGAGGAAGAAGGAAGCACAGGCAGTGGAAGCGGCTCAGGTCAGGGACGACTCCTTTTATAACCTCATCATTTCAAATTGTCCCGCCTAGTTCGATTTGGCCACATGCCCGCTCGCCACTGGAGATCGTTTTGGCAACAACTCGATGCGCAGAACGCGAGGGGTACCACCAATGAGGGGACAGCGGTGACCTCACCGCAATGATGGTGCCCGCCTTTTCAGTCCTATACCCGAGGAGAATCCCCCTTTGATCTCAACGGTCAAAACAGACGAGGCGGTGGCGTTGCAACGCTCGATGCCTCATCAAAGAAATATGGCCTTTGGGGATGTGTCCTCTTAGCAGCCGCTGGTGCACGAAGATCAGCCACCAGATGATATACAACACCCCTTTCGCTGGTGATTGTACGCCCACCCATCTCAGGGGCGGGGGGCATCTGATATGGCTGATCACACCCCCAGACGGTGGAGTAACACCCTGCACTGTTCTCGGAGCCAAGTAATAATTTGGCAGCTAGTCCCGGCCTTGGCCTCGCCTCGGACTTCACATCGGCCTCGGCCTCGATCATAGACTTCATCTCAACTTCGACGTCGGCCTCGAGCCCAGTCTCGGCCTCGACATGCCCTTAGCCTCTAGCCTTAGCCGCTAAACCAACCCCGAATATGGTTCCAAACAACCTAACAAGCGCCCAAGGCTACCATGTAGCCCACTAACCCACTCTTTCTAAGACTGCGGACGGTTACCGTTATTTACAGCGCACGTCTAACAGCAACGCGCCCACCCACTACTCGTGGCACCGCTTTTGACGGACAACGTGACTCAACAGTCGACCGCGAAGGGTAAGAGGGGCCTCGAATATGTATAAAAACCTTCACTTACAACGAGGAAGGGGATCGAACTCTCACACTGAGTCATATTCGAATACTGTTCTCCAGACCACTAACTAGAGCGTTGGAGGGTCCCTGCAGGAACCATCGGTCCGGGACTTTGATGCAAGTTTCCGTCTAAAGAAGGAGGCCCTGTCAACTCCTAGAAGATCTCCGAAGCTTTCTTGTCACCCAATGCTCTTAGGAAGTGATCTGGCGGCAACAATAACCATCGGATGTTTATAACATCAACTGGTTATCTACGATCCCATAGGAGGATCAACACACCAAAGAAGGCAAAGATCAGCAATTTATATGCCGTGAATGTGCCGACAACTCAGATATACTCTGTCATGGCAAGAAAAAAAGGAGGTAGAGGATAATTGAATTTCACAGAGAAGGATGCTCGTAATTTCATTTGTCGCAAACGTCAGTCTCAGCTGAAAGAAGAGATACTCAGTCGATGGTAAACCATTTCATAGAAATGCAAGTAAAAAATGCTAATTTATTCTATACCTTAGACCTCAATGATAATGGACAGCTCAGGTCTGTCTTCTAGATTCATCCAAGGTCAAGATCGGCATGCACATTCTTTGATAATATTCTAAGCTTTGACTCAACCTACTTGACAAATAGATATCAAATGCCTTTTTGTCTATTCGTCGGGGTCAACCATCATGGACAGTCCACATTGCTTGGTTGCGCATTATTGTCTGATGAGAGGACTAAGACATATAAATGGGTTTTTCAATCATGGCTGGATGCAAGTGTGGTAAAGCATCTAATGCCATAATAACTGACCAAGATATGGCAATCAAGGCTGTTGTTAGAAAGGTTTTTCCTTACGCACGACATCGATTTTATCTTTGGCATATATTGAAGAAGATACCTGAAGAGATTGGCCATATTTGCATAGCAAATCTCAAATTTATGGTTGATTTCGATGAGGCGATATATGATTCACTGACCATACAATCATTCAACGAAAGGTGGGCACATCTCATAAAGAAATATAAAGAATGCAAGACTATAAATTGGTTAAATGGCATTTACAAATATCGGGATAAATAGGTCCCAGTTTACCTTAAGGATACATTCTTCGCAGGTTTGTAGGGCATTATATTTGGTTTATGTTCATGTTTAATGCTTCTTTTTTGACATAATTATGTATAGGGATGTCAACTTCACAAAGGAACAAGGGCATCAATCACTTTTTCGATGGGTTTATAATTTCGAAGACTACACTCACGGAGTTCATAAATAAGTACGAAGATGCCTTGAAAAAAATATACGAGGCAAAAAAAGGAAGATAATAGGACATTGCAAATAATATTTTTCTAAAGACATCCTCACCTTTTGAGAGGCAAGCAGTAGAAAAGTATACAAGGTGCATTTTCAAAAAATTTCAGAATGAGATCCTTGAAATGGCTGCATCAAATGCTAAATTGATCAAAGAAGCTGACAACTGTGTTGTATATTCTGTAAAGTCATATGAAATGATTGCAATCGATGGAATTGGCAAGAAGATGATAAAAGATTATATCGTGTCATACGATAAAATTTTTGAAGATATCTAATACCAATATCGATCCTTTCAGTTCAAGGGTTACCTGTGTAGGCATGCCTTATTGGCTCTTCATCAAAGCGACGTATTTCGTTTACCATATAAGTACTTCTTGAAGAGATGGTGCAAGGACATGAAATACCAATTCGATGATTTCAACTGTAATACTGAAGGTTGTGATAAAAGCACATGCAGTCACATTTTTTTATTTTAAATATCTTATTATATGTTTTCAATAAAATTTGTTATTGATTGTAGATATGCTTTACTGAGTCATCGAATGATGAAGCTCGCAGAGATAGCCTCCATGTCTGAAAATGCATTTAATTTAGTAATGGATGATCTAACACCAATATTCAAAAGTGTCGTGGATGCTAACTGCGTAGCTAAGGCAAGTACAAAACTTGTAATTAAATATCTTAAGCAAATTAGGACGAAAGGTCGCCCAAGAGAGAATAGATTAAATAGTGGAGTTGAGAAGAAGTCAAAGAGATCAAGAAAAAATATGGTCAAAGCATCCGTTGATGCTCCTCCAATGCAAAAAAAATAAGAGCTGGTTCAAGCAACAGGCAGACTTGTATGCAGTCAACTAACACCGGAGAGAAAATAAAAAAATTGTACCATCTTTCAAAACATTGTTGGACGAGTTTGATGCTTATATATTAAGTCAACTAACACAAGAGATTAAATAAAAATTTTTGCCATCCAATTTAAAGCATGGGTGTCGTAGGTTTGTAACTACGGTATCGTAATCGTAAATCGGTTTAAGTATAAGTGTCGTAGGCTTGTAACTAGGGTGTCTTAGTCGTAATCTGGGGTATCGTAGCTCTTTTTCGGCCGATGTCCTTCTGGAATATCGCAAGTCTCATCTCCAGCTAAGGCTGAAAATGGGTCGGATAAACTCTGACCATATCTGTATCTGTATTCGAATTATATCAAATTCGGATATTTATTTTGCAGTTTAATCGGATTCGAATACAAATTCGGATATCTAATCCAAAAGGTAATCAGATACGGATACAGATTTTTTTATTTTGCAGTTTAATCAGATTCGGATACGAATTCGGATATCTAATCCAAAAGTAATCGATTCGGATATGGATATATTTTTTTCAGCCTAGCATAGGGTAATAGTATGAAAGTGGGTGCAAGAACAGTATAAGAATATTTAGAAATACTAATATAGGACATGATATAACATGTTAATGAGTTTTAGCTCAACTAATATATGAACTTAAATTAGGTAAACCTAAAAACCAAGGTTTGCAAAACTAGTACCTAAAATTATCGTTGGTTCAATATATTTAATATATTATAAGTGATATAGTAAAGTACCTATCAAATATGGAGATAGGCTCTCTATATCTTTTCTCATTTCTAGGCATAGTGCCATTTAAAATTGGATAATATAGATCGATACCAGATGATACAAGACAGCATTTTGTATCAAACACTACCTTAATATCCGATTCATATACGTATCCATATATAACAAATATGGATATGGTTGATATCTGATTCGTATCCGTATATAACAAATATGGATATGCTTGATATCCGATTCGTATCCGTATCCATTTAGAATAAATATGGACATAAATTTTAATATCCGTTTAGTATTCGTATTGGTATCTGTTAAAAAATATGGATATAAATATGGATATACTACTATCTGATCCGTATTCGATCCATTTTTAGCCCTATCTCCAGCAATCAGTTTAAGCACGGGTGTCGTAGGTTTGTAATTATGGTATCATAGTCATAAATCTAGGGTGTCGTAGCTCTTTTTTCGAGCGATTTCCTTCTGCGATGTTGCAAGTCTCATCTTCAGCGATCGATTTAAGCACGGGTGTCGTAGGCTTGTAACTAGGGCATCTTAGTCGTAATCTGGGGTGTTGTAGCTCTTTTTTTGATCGATGTCCTCCTAAGATGTCGCAAGTCTCATCTCAAGCATCGGTTTAAGCACGGGTGTCATAGGTTTGTAGCTACAGTGTCTTAGTCGTAAATCTGAGGTATCGTAGCTCTTTTTTCAAGTGATTTCCTTTTGAGAGTCGCAAGTTTCATATGTAGGCTTGTAACTAAAGTGTCGTAGGCTTGTAACTAAAGTGTCTTAGTTGTAATCTGGGGTGTCGTAGTTCTTTTTTAGTCGATATCCTCTTAGGATGTCGTAAGTCTTATCTCTAGCGATCAGTTTAAGCACAGGTGTCGTGGATTTGTAACTACGGTCTTAGTCATAAATCTAAGGTATCGTAGCTCTTTTTTCGGTCAATTTCCTTCTGGAATGTCGCAAGTCTCATCTCCAGCGATCGGTTTACGCACAGGTGTTGTAGACTTGTAACGGTTTACGCACAGTGTTGTAGACTTGTAACTAGAGTACCTTAGTCGTAATCTGGGGTATCGTAGCTCTTTTCGGCCGATGTCCTCCTAGGATGTCGTGAAGCATATTCGTTCAACATGCGTTTAAAGCATGGGCGATGCGTGGCCAATTGAAGGATTAGAAATGTCTCATCCCGTTAGCCAAGGAGAAACTCTCGCTTTGCTATTACGAATACGCTTGCATGTGCGACACTTGTTCCGAATTGGGGATCGAAACATAGAGGTCGACGAACTTTGGTTTCCCAACTCTCTGTATATTAAAGGTTTCTATCCCCCAGCTCGATGGCTATAAAAAGGGAAAGGATGAGTCTTGCCTGCAACCACACGAAGCGTTCTCTTTGTTTGAGAGAGGGAGTATGGGAGAGCTTCACTCATGTCGCACCGAAGGCAAAGGAGTTGAGTTTCCTGTTTAGCATTCGACTTGGACTCGAGGGTTCCGATGAAGAAGGTGCTGAACAGTGGCAGACTGCCAAGGGAACGTTGACGACCGACTCTGCTGGATCCTATAGAGTCATGGGTAAGGCGCCATCAGAGAATGCTCTGACCTCCCTTTTACAGCATACAAGTGTGAAGAAGAGAAAGGGAAGAGGCCATAGAGGTCCTTCTGGAAACGTAAAAAAGCGTTACCATATGACTTCCTAGGCCATCAATAACTGATGGCTGAAAGACATTGCTATGGAAATTTTCAATGTGTCCCGACGCATCTATAAGTAATTGTAATGAAAATATTTAATGAATAAAAATTTTAATAATTACCCATTTTACCAATGCCTAAGCGAAGACTGTTAAGGTCGGAACTTACGATATCCCAAAGAAGCTGTTGAGACATCCCAATTCTCACCTAATGACATCCTAGCTTTAAAACGATGACACCCGACCTTTAAAACAACACCCCAGTCCAATTCTTACGATACCCCAACTTTAAAATGACGACACCCGAGCGGAGACTGTTAAGGCTGAAACTTACGACATCCCAGAAAAGTTGTTACGACACCCTAGTCCAATTCTTACGATACCCTAGCTTTAAAACCACGATACCCAAGCGGAGACTGTTAAGGCCGAAACTTACGACATCCCAGAAAAGCTATTATGACACCCAATCCAATTCTTACGATACTCGAGCAGAGAATGTTAAGGCAGGACTCACAAGATCCTAAAAAAGCTGTAACGACACCCTAATTCTTAGATGTTACAACACCTAACTTTAAAACGACGATACCCGAACGGAGAATGTTAAGGCCGAAACTTACGACATCCCAAAAAAGCTGTTACGACACTCCAGTTCAATTCTTATGACACTCTAGCTTTAAAACAATGACATCCGAGCGGAGAATGTTAAGATCGGAACTTACGACATCTTAGAAGATCTGTTACGACACTCCAATTCAATTCTTACGCCACCCTAGCTTTAAAACGATGACACCCATTTCCCGACTGATAAGACCAGGACTTACGACATTCCAGAAAAACTGTTATAACACCTAAGTTCCCACCTTATGACATCCCAGTTCTCACCTAACGACACCCTACGTGAAAAAGTTGAAATTCTTGATATCAGAGGAAAAAAATTTATGACACCCCTATTGTAAAATAACGACACTCTATTTTAACATTATGACATCCCGAATAAAAACTTATAAGGCAAAGTATAACACCTTAGAAAAACTATTACGACACCCAAGTTTCCACCTTAGGGCACCCCAGTTCCCATTGTACGACACTTTACACGAAAAAGTAGAAATTCCTAGGCTCAGAGGAAAAAAACTAACGACACCGCTGTTGTAAAATTACGACACTCTAGTTTTAACATAATAACATCCCGGATGAAAACTTAAGAGACTCGGAAGTAAAAAGGCAAAGTATAAAAATAAGATTTCAAACATCCACCATGACATCCATGTAAAATTTTACAATTGCATAAATTCTAAAATAGTATCAGCATGAATAAATTACATAAAATTTTCAATCAATAAAGAATAAAAAAATTAAGAACAGTTTGAAGCAAAATTGTCGATTTTTTGGTTAAGGCATTCTCTCAATATCCTCGCTGCTAATTATCGCCGGTAATCTCTTATTTCATCTTCCGTGAAATCTATCTTCATATCAGGATTATCCCAATGAGCAAAGTATTCCATGTACTTCAGATAATAGAGGCAGCAATCCAATGATCCGAGATGTTGACTTGGGCAATCCAAAATCTCTTCTATCGATCAATTCATCACCTCTTCCTTATCGCAGTATATATAGAATATGTGGCCAAGAATGCTATGCTATTTCTTCGTATTGGCCTTATATCCGGCGTTGCATTTTAATAAATTCAGGTGCATGAATACATTTCTTTCCATGTCGACAACAATCAGATGCCAATGCAAATTATCCGAATTCATGATAGAGAAAAGAAACCAAAATTGGGCCTTTTCTTCGTCGCTTACTCTATCAAAGATCGTAGGCTCGTTCCAACGAGTTCATGAGCAAATAATGAAAAATTCAGACACAAACCGGCTATCATAACAGATGCAACGATGCACTTATGATATCGTTCCGAATGCTCTGCTCAGGTCCTCATCAAAAACTCATGTCTGACATCAATAATCTACCAATGCAATGTAAACCAATTAATAATATTCTAAAATCAACATCGTCGATTATCATATCTTTGTTAATAAGATCTTGAAGACTTTTTCTTGTAATGGTGCCACCTAAATTATTGGTGTACACAATTTCGTCGCTAAAATGTTTAAGCATAAAAGCTATAAGACATCTTGGAAGATAAAATAGATACGAGATACGAAAAAAATGTTATCACTTACGAGCTTATTCGTTTGCTCAAAAAGTTTTTGATAATAATTTGATCTTCTTCGATTCTTATGTTGCCCTTTGATGTGCCCACTGTCTTCGACGACTTTCTAGGACGGGCGTCTCATAAGAACCCTGTGAACTTGGATACCTTACACCTCCTAGGCTCTTTCTTAATAAGCGAAGGCATTCCAAAGAATTATATGTCCCTCTCATCGCCCTTTGGCACAGGAGTGACAATTTATTATCATAGGGCACAGGGTGATGACTATTTTCCTGGATTTAGGCTCCTCTTGGCTCTCCATAGAATGCCCATCTTCCCTCTTTTCCTCATCTTTATTTGCATTCCCAGGCTCAGTTTGATAATCCAAGGAACGCCCCTTCTCCCTCTTCTCCTTCTTTGTATTTGCATTCCTAGGCTCAGTTGGATACTCCAATAAATGCTCATCCTCCCTCTTCTCCTCCTCTTTTTCTGCATTCCTGGGCTTTGGTCCTCCAAGGAATGCTCCTCCTCCCTCTTTTCCTCCCTCTTCTCTTCCTCTTTTTCTGCATCCCTAGGCTCCTCTTGGTCCTCCAAGGAATGCCCCTCCTCTGTCTTCTCTCCCTCTTCTCCTCATCATTACTTGCATTGCTCTTCTTTTTGTGCAATAAACTGATGAGCTCTCAACTATGGCAAGCATGTGCCTAACCTCGTCGAGTTAATTCTTAACGCACCCTAGTTCAATCCTCAACTCGGCACAGCTTACACAGCTTTCTGTTGGTTTAAGGGACCGCTACTGTCTGTGGAGTAAGAAGCCAGCGCTCTTGTGCCATTGGTATAGTAGCTCCCTCCAACTGCAAAGTAAGATGATAAACAAATTAATTTAAAATTAATAATAATAAATTAAGTTTAAAATATTAAGAATAAGAAGAAGAGCCCTGTTGTCCTTTTTTAAGGTCTCTTTTGAAGGGTAAAATAGTCCTTTGCCTTACGTGCACGTACTGCTAGAAGCGCTTTTAATGGATGTCACGATCAAAACGTAACATCATATCACTGTTATCATGTTCACAGCGTCAGGCCACGTAATCCACATGGACCAATAAGGAGGGCGATGCAACCCACATAAAATTTGCTACACCAAAGGCAATGTATAAAGACTTTTCCTTATGCAATGTCATATCGCATCTTTCTAATTGGATATTTGAATATAGACTAACTTGTAATGAAATGAAAATATTATTAGCTATCTATTTTCTTTTATATTTTACACCTCCATTTGATATGAAAAATTGAGTTAAAGTTAAAATTATCGACTCCACTGCCAGCAACAACCCGAACATAAGGTTGACACAACAAAAAACAAGAGTGCAGCCACATGATCACATGTAGTTTAAGTTCTCTCACATAGACGTCTCATGCATAGCATGATGCAAAATCCTGTAGATTTGAAAACAGATGCATCCCAAGAGTGCACCCAATCAAATTTTTAATATCTTGTCGCAAAAACACTGCAGGACTAATCATTCCGCTAAAGCCTTTCCGATGCAGCACTCCAAATATTTATGGCATGTTATACAAAAATTCCAGCATAACAACTAACCTAGGGATTATGCTATCAAGAAAGCACAGTACAGGGACAACCCCAAAGGCACAAGCAACAATAAGATCTAGATTTACAGCTGCATTGTGTACCTGTCTATCTGGGCCAACACAAATGCGCAGTTGATGCAGAAAAGGGACAATAGGGAGTTATCTGGTTTTGCATCAGTTTCCTGGAGTGGTATCATTCCTACCTAGTTCACTCGGTGGTGGAAGGAGAAGGGCAAGTCTTTGTTTATATCGTTCAATCCGTAGAGGCCGCTCCTTTCTCAACCTGTGGCAGACGAAACAAAACAAGATTAAAAATTTTCTGCTTTACCAGCCTCTGGTGTTTGCCATGCATACAAAGATGGTCAAAAGCTCCAGCACTACATATAACGCAATGAAATCTGATGCTAATTTGAGTTGACATTGTTCATGCGCAGCCTAGTTATATAAGGCAGTGCAGCACACGGTTACCAACATTTACCAATAAGCTAACTAACCTGTTCAGGCTTCGTAATTGGCACCTTGCAGTAACTTCTGCATGTGTTGTAATTGATACAGGAGATTCATGTCCCTTGTATGGTAATACAACTAACAATCATATGCACACAAATGCACAAGCTAATGCATCATAGTAGCATGCGCGCGCACACACTACACTAATTTTAACACACTTGGATCAGTGGAGTAAAACAAGACACAAGGAACAAGCTCAGGAGTGAAACATTTCTTTAATTCGTATAGGTAAGCACAGGTAATGCCAAGGCAATCAAGGAACAAAAGCAATTTATGAAAAATTAGAGCCCGTAATTAGTAATGAATTCAATACCAAGTGATTTTCAAATGGGATACAATGGAAAAATGGAAAAACTGAAAAATATCTGAAAGCTGGTTCTCAGTGTCCTAAATATTGAAATTCTAGAGATTGAGTAGCCACACTTATCCTCATAACTCTCTTTTCCACCAGTGTCTCACCTTCCCAGACTCCTACTTGGTGAGGGTTATCTGGGGACATGGTAGTCAGGCATCCAAACAGATGCAAAATATTTAACATTATAGTGATATCAAGCATGCTGCCAAAAGTAAGTGAAAAAAACTAAAGTAAATTCAGCTCCAAAAATGGTAATAGGGACAAATAATTATATCCAAAGGAGCATAGAAAGCTTACCGTGCCCGAACCCTCTTGGCACGCTTGATATGTCCCTCTAACAGATCACGTGCAGATAACTGCTCAACAGAACTAACATCTTGCAAAGACTACAGGTCAAAATTCATTCTCGTCTCTAAGACAATATCTCATACATGGGCACAAATTTGTAAAACAAACAAACAAACAATAAATCAATGGTACTTCTAGAAACACAGCTACAACACTTGTTGGAAAATAAAACACTGCTCAAATGTTTCAGACCAAAACTAGGAGTTCAGTTAAGATATGGCATAAGTTCTCATCTTCATGCTAGTGTTTTAAAAGGCTGTTGCGGTATGCATATGCAGGTAGTCAAGGGACTGGATAAAGCATATGCGGTATGCAGGCTGTATATGCAAGTACATATAAAATTTTCTTTAATCATTTAAAATGCACAAAATATATTGAATACAATAAAATAAGAACATAACAATAACAAACTAATAACTGGTTCTTATAATTTGATATTGAATACTAAATAACAATAGTTATAACATAATTAACATATTAACAAACTTAACACCCACATCAAAGTGGTCTAAACCCACATTTCACCTACCCATCAGCTTGAATCTGCTCCATTTGCACAGTTCCACATGAAAGTGGATCATATATGTAGCCCCAAAATGCTAAGTAGATCATATATGCAGCTAAAGAATATTGAGCAAATCATTTTTCAACCCGCATGCATTATGAATGCATATGGTAACTGCACATAGCCAATCAAGTGCACCCAGAGACCATATCTGCATATGTGGTCATATGCATCTCATTCTAAACCATTACTTCATGCTAACCCTTCACCACCCTCCCTCATGGTCCCATAATGTGGCCTATCATAGCAAAAACAATGATAGAAAAAATTCAGGTTTATGTGAGGTAACTTGGTCACAATTCATGTTACTAGCTTTAAAACATATAAGCCTATAATTCTTTATCTATTAGACCACAAATGATGCAAAAAATGCATCGTGAGCTTGTTTGACTCATGCCACAATAAGTCATGAGAATACCAGTGGCCTAGAACAAACTAGCTTCTTATACATGATTTACATAATATGGTTAAACATCTTCTTTGTTCTCCTTTATGGCTTCTGACTTCTACCAACACAATCGACCCCTTATCCAACATACGAGTTTTGGTGTTCTGCAACTGCTCACAAACCCTCCATGGCCCCTCCAATTCCTTATGCTCAAACAACTAACCACTGGGCATATATTACTAAATTCCAAAGGTATGGAGGGATTATGATTGTTAGAGAGATCTTTCGAAGAAAATGTCCCCAATTAAAAAGGAATCAAGTGTCAACAAGATAAAGCAAATTTTATTTCCTTCTGTAGACTTCATAATCTTGGGCTTTTAATGGGTGTGGCCATTTCATTTTGCATTCTCCAATGGTATACAATGGTCTAAATACTAGAATATCAGCTTGTCAATGATTATTTTATACCATTGATTAAACATTTTAATAACACAATTCAATGAAATATTCACTAAAAAAATAATATTATAATAGTGAAAAAAAGAAATTGAAAATGGGGCTAGTTCAAATCTCTGGAGATGCCAGTAAAAGATATGCAATTAAGTAAATTATGTTTTCACTTTTGAATTTCTTAATCATCTATCAAATCAGAAAAATCATCTCTTTGCTTTCGCAAAGTTAAGCAGATACAATTTTGCTAGTTTACTTAAGAATAAAGCCATTGCAATAACGGAATTTTTGGACAACCAAATTTCATTTCGATGTTGATTGCCACCTTATGGTAATCTTGAACTTTTCCAACCTTCAAATCTCTCCCATCAACACATCTTTGTAACTATAAAAACCTTCCACTTGCATAAGATCAAAAGGATGTGGTTTAATAAAAAATTCAGCATAATCAACAATGTTGAAAAAGCCTTTCTATCCTGGTCATGCTAGGGACTCAACTAATCAAGCCAGGTCAACATTGACCCTAACCTCTAAGCACCAAAATCTCTTCTGGCATCAACCTGCTTATACAAATTGTGTCAGATCAATGTGCCTTATTTCTTGCCAGCTTTCAAGAGTTCATGAAGAGCCAAAAATCAGATAGACAATATGGTGGTTGTTTTCCCTTATCGGTGTCTGCTCCCTTTCAAAATTTTGTTCTCCATCCCGGAGATAACTCATCAAATAATAGAAGATAAGCCAAATCATGTTATAAATTTATTTGTTTGAAAGCTAGATAAAACATGCTCAAGGATGGCTCAGCTGCCATAATCAAATTTTTCATTCTACTAAAAAAAAAAAAAACATGCATCACATAAGATTAAAAGAAATTCTGGAAATGAAGGATCCATGGAGTTGCATAAGTCCATCTTTCCTGATCATAACTCAAAGCAAACTTGTTAACTCATTAAGGATCATACGCAATTAATTTACAAATGTAAGCTAGAAAGAAAATACATCATACTAAATGCAACCTTGTGCTTAAGAACCTCCTTCAAGATTATGCTTTATTCGTGCCCAAACATGTTCTGTTATTGCTTTCAATGGTTATAAATACAAAGAAAAACAGTACAACATAATGTTTAATATCTTGTTAGAAAAAAATGAAAGTATTTTGTAAAAACAGACCTCTTCCTTGGAATCTTCCGTTTCATTGTTGTCTTCACTCTTTCTCAACATTTGAGTGTGAACCATAGATGGAGTAAAAGGTCTTGGTAGCAGCTTCACACCATCCCCAAAATTTGGCTGCAAGAAATAGACAAGATGTAAAAACTTGATGGAGGGCCATACAAGATGTAATCAAATGCCATAAAAAATCATTAAAATGCAAATAACACAAGAACATTAAAATATAAAAAATGGTGTGAAAGCAAAATTATTGACCAGTTGAAAGGGCGGGAAGCCAATGAAAAAAGAATGTCATTATTGCAACTAAAACAAGCAATAAATTGATAATACCTGTTTCTCCATTGAATTCACAAAGTATATGATGATTATTGACACATTCATCAAACAAATATCATGTAATCATATTATATGCACTTCTAGGCAAGTTGTTGCATAAGTGCATGTACGGTTCCTTCCTCAATACATTTTTAGCCAATGAAGACATGGTACGATTAACAAGCTATACTATTATCTGTTTATGTGCATGCCTTAACAAAACTACCATGACCATTACTTGTCAGCACTCATTTCTAGACTAGCCTGTCATGCAAATGACTGAATAAGCAACAATCTGCATATCCAGGAACAAAAGAGAGACAATACAAAGGGCATGTTTGGTTCACCATTGTTGGTTCAAAAAGTGTAGGCTGTAAGTCACCCACAGTGACTTCAGAATGCCATAAACCAAAGTCCCTTCAGCATCATTTTGGAAAGTCAAGGCATAAACAGGGCAGTTTTGTAAACATTTCTGCTAAAACAAATGCAAGAAAGTCAATTTTATGATATGACTTCTTTCATTTCTGCTAACTTATGACAAAACAAATATATCCTAAGTAAAATATATAGCTTGCCCTCTGAAAGAATATGAACTTTTGCCCAATAAATGGCATCAATCAGTAATCTCTTAGAATATATATTGACGGTGGTGGAAAGAGGGGAAGGCCTATGCTGACATTCAGGAAAAATATTCATATAATAGATTGAACATATTCGGGACTAGGCTTGATTGTGAAGCAAATATATATCATACTGGTGATACCAAAGGCAAACTCTGTGTCAATTTCTAAACAGCTGAATTTTAATCTTGACAGCCAAGAAAACTGAATGCCAATCATCATTGAGGATACAAGTGAAAAGAAAGTAATCATGAATATGCAAAATATATATATATATATATATATATATATATATATATATATATATATATATATATATATATATATAGAAGCTGGATGAAGAATATCAGCACCATGGGCATGAGTGAACCTTGTCCAGCAAACTGGTATAACTTAAAAAACAACAAAGTATTTGGTCTATTTAGCATGGTATCAAGAAAAATCATATGCAACACAAAGGATATGCTCAAACCTGACTTTCATGAGGCAAACCATTTCGAACCCAAGCTATAAAGAACCAAAGAGCATATAAAGAACCTGATCCACCATCAAATAATCTAACCTTCAAACAAACAATGGAGGCAGGTCAGTAACATTAGTGAAGAGCATTTCTTTGACAGATTCACTATAACTGTCATGAGTTAGAGCTCAATTATGTATCAACATTTAATTTTTTCATCATTGTTTCATGCATAGCTAATTAATTACTTTTAAATAGTGCCTTCTAATTTCACAATATCAAAGAGCAAGTTGCTGTAGCAAAGCAGGCTCTCTAGTCCATTGAGACAGCAAGGATATATCCTTGTATACACCAAAGAAACATCATGATCAGGCCACAATGGGACAATATAAAAAGATCTTAGGTAACACCATAGCATGTGCTCTCAATTTATGTGCGTGTCCATTCATACAAATAAGCCAAGCTCTGCAGCAGTTAAATGTTTATACCAATCCAACTAATCTGCAGACCTCAATTAAATTCTAAATTTGCAATCAACATGCACATCTAATCTTTGGGTGGATAAATGATAGTTTGCATAAGATAATAGCTATGAATGCTGTGGGAAATATGTAGATTAAAGTGACCATTTTTTTATAATGCAGTTCTGAACATGTACTTGACCATGACACAAGATATCTATAAGAAATATTAAAATGCAACAGTTTCTGATCTTGACTTACAATATATCCAATGACACCTAAAAGCTCAAAGATTTGCAAGTAATGAGAAAATCATATTGGCAAAAATCAGAAAAATGCTCATCATAACACGTGTTATTTGAAGGTTCTGAACTAAAGTTGAAAAGTCATATTTTAACCATTAGCATAAGAAAGCTCTCTGCACTCTACACCTCTCACCTATCACCACTCACCTGTCTTATGCAAATCTTGGTCTCAACTATCATCTGTCTCCATTTCATCAGCTATGGTTGTTCATGGTGCTTAGTTAGATTACTTTTGGAGAAGCATGACTAGATACCCCCACATGCAGTCTTGCCTTAAATGCTTTTTTCAAGTTTTGCAGTTTTAGGTGCTTCCAATCATAATCTTCTGTCCTTTTTTCTAGTTCAATATTGTTTTCGCTGACATATTAGAAACAACATTCAAGAAAATTATTGGCTCAATATATGCACCTTAACGATGTCACAAGAACCAGGAATTATACATCCAACTTTGTCTTCCTTTATAAAATGCATACCTCTTTCAAGCCATAAGAATCAGTTTTCAGCAGTAAATTATACATACCGCCCGATATAAACAACAGCCTTTTTCCATTATCAATTCTCTAAAGTCATTTCTTGAGCACACAATCACATATTGTAACCGTAAATCTTACACACATTTTCCCATATAATGCTTGGCATTACATTTTTCCTACGTCATGACATATTCATCCGCAAACAACCTTTTACAGTATGCAGTTGCCTCCTATATTGCTAGAATATCCTAATTCTTTTAAAGACAATCTGTATCTTATCATTTATAAGATGGTGATCAAGAATTTACTTATAATTTATAAGATGGTGATCAAGAATTTGTCAACATTATTTTGAAATAATCCTTCCACTCATTTGAGAGGAGTGCAGTTGATATACCGAAAGCACTCCTGAAAAAATTGCAGAAATTAAAATCCTGCAGGAAGAGGAGCTATAGGAAGGAATGTGGGGTTGGGTGGTTTGCTTACTTTACGGTTATTAATTGTCACAATGGTGTCTTCTATACTCTTGTCCCTGAAATTAATTAATTAATTAGATATAACTCACTGCTTGCATGTTACAAAATATAACTACATCCAAAACAAGTACTGCATGTTACCTCTCCTTACTGTTGTTATAATCATATGTGGAAGATGCCACTGGAATGAAGCAACCTAAGCAAATTAGGACAAAGGAGCATGATGTTAAATGAGAAAAAATAAAAATTGCCATTTTGCAAAGAAATATAACAATGACCAAAAGAGAAATATAATTAAGACTTGACATAACAAATTAGCTTCCTAAGGCAAATACATGATATGCCAGTCATGACATCATTTATGTGTGCCCCATACACCTTCTGTTATTGCATTATTGCAGCTGATGAATATGCTACGAGGTAGTAAGCATCGTTTGGATGAAGAAAAAGGGTTATTGTGTTGGGATAGTTGGGAACTAGTGCATGTCTTAAAAAGACCTGTAATGGAACTAGAAGGCATATTAATTAAGCCAAACTGCATCCAGGCAACAATCAGTAGCACAGGTGATCAATATGGGTTGTGAAGGTTTAAACTGCTTATGCTATCCAGGTAATCACTCAATACAGAAGCTCAGTCCAACCACTAATGCCCAATAGCCAATATTTGTTCAACAGTTGGTACAGGTCTAGGAAAGAGAAGATCAAGAAAAGTTATGAGACACTGCTTGAAAGTGGCCTTAAAAGATTGATGACGAGTAATTATTTGGCAGTTTTGAAAGAACAATGCAGTAATGAATGAATTGAGATCATTACCGATATGATTCTCGTGAAACATAAGCCCTTTGTGCAAAAATTGAATCAATCAAACAACAACTGCTTCAAGAAAGAGTAAGAGGGACTGAGAGAGATGAAGAAGAAAACCTTAGGGTGAGTAGCGGGCGGAGTAACACTCCTTGAAGTACCAGCCACACCACCGGTAGAAGCTCCTACCGGCCTCGGGACTACGAAGGGCTGCGGAACAGGCAGCGCCTGGGGCGGCGGGATCTGGGCGGCATGATCGGCGGCGGCGGAGGCACCGAGAACGAAGGGCCTGGCCTGGGCGGCGAATGTCATGACCGCCGTAGGGCTCGCATTCCTGATGTACCCGGCTGGGTTGGCCACGGTGACGGTCTGATCGGCGGCCGTCGGGCGGGCGGCGGCGGGGCGAGGGGAGAAGAGGACACCCTGGGGAAGCGGTGGAGGAGGGGGAGGGTGGAGGGGTTTGCCGATGAGGGGTTGGGACGGGGGGGAGAATAGGGTTGTTTGAGGGGCGCGAAGGGAGGAGAG
>UESW01004969.1:496693-518728 GCA_900491605.1 Calamus simplicifolius | reverse complement strand
CCTTATCGAGGTACGGAGATAGCTCAGGCGAGATAGCTCAACTCTGTCGAGGTACAGAGATAGCTCGGCTCTACCGAGGTTTCGGAGATTGCAGGTGGCATCGCTTATCTTTTTCTGTAACGAAAAAGGAACCTTCTCTGATTATGGCGGTTAGCAGTTAGAGCCCAGAACAATCCTTATCGACTTCCATGTCTGTTCCATCTGTCGCGGTGATGATTTTGCCTTGCATCATATAGTAAAGCTCAAAGAATTTTCTTTGATTCTGCTATGTTTATGTCTATGTTAATTAAGTTTTAATATAAAGAGTTTTTCTTCATATAAAATTACTTTGTTTTCATAATTTTTCAATAGTGTTTAGTATGGTAATATTGTATTGTAATATGCTTTCATAATGACCAAGGTTTGATTTCCATGACTTTTTTTTAACTCATGTTTATATTTTATTTTTTCCGAGTTGTTCACGATGTTTTTTTTTTTGTTTGTATAACATTGCATGACTTCTTTCCTGCTCATGGCTTTTTTTTTCTCTTTACAACCGTGCATGACTTCTTTCTTGGAGGTGTTTTTTTTAGTGGAAGGAAGTCACTTTTTCTTTTCCCCTTTTTTTAACATCAAATTATTAACTCAAGATTTTTTAGTTATCTATGGCTTTCTTTCCTTTTTGTTTCCTTTTTTTCCTTTTCCAATCATGGATGATTTTTGTTTAGGTTCCCCCCCGGGTGAAAAGGAAGGCCCCCTTTCTCTTTTTTTTTTTCCTTTAACATTAAGCTATTAACTTTATATTCACATTTTTTTTCATAGCAGAGATTTTTATAATTAGAAAGGATGCCATCTTTTTTTTTCAGGGAAGATTTTATATTCATGTTCTGATGAAAAAAATTGGAATCAAGATTTTTTCATACTTAATGAATAAGAAGAATAATAGGGTTCTTAGAAAAGTATAATCATCATTTTATATTGCATATGTGAGACTATTATTAAGTTAATGATGAGATTCAAATTTGATTTAATATAAAAATTTCACTAAATTTAAAAACAATTTAATCAATACATTTTTTATTTATCTTTCTTTAATTTTAAATGTAAAAATGATTTGAAATTTAATATAAAATTATAAAATTATAAAATTATAAAAATCTATATTTTTATTAACTTCATTTTAGTATCCATGCATTATACAAGCACATATCTAGATTTTTAAATATTTACATTCTCAAAATTACAATTACTTCTCTTGTTGCTTCCATTAAGGCTTTAATATCAACTAGCATAATGTGTGGATCAAGTCAGTTTTCAAAACTGTATACTTATATTTTCCATTGTCCGTGTTGAATTGAGTTGGCCGTTGCATTTTGTTTTGAGCTAACTCCATTCAATTAGCAAGATAACTTCTGACCAAATTTATTTTATAGAATATCTTCATATCTGCTTCACTTCTTCTAGTAGAGGGAGGACAAGCCTCAAACACTAAAAATCAAATCTAAAAAATACTTCAATCATGGGTAGAGCTTATCTTGGATATCAGCCTGCAAAATGCTTTAAATCTCATGTAGTAATGAATTTTGCACTGGATTATTTGCTTGTAGGTAAGAAATATATCCATTGAACTATGTTATGAAAAAACCCCTCTAGCTGTATGAAAGAAAACAAAGGAAGCACTAGTGTGGATCTCTATGCAACCATCATATCATCTGTCGTACAAGCTAAAATTTCTGTTCTTAGTCAATATGGTAACAGCTTAGCCTGTGATATTTTTAATCATGGTATCTCCAACTATCTTAGGCTTAAGTTTTAAATTAAGCCTACCTTGAAGATATTGAAGGAAAAGAATTTTGTTGCATAAATGATCTAATTACTAATGACTTTTAAGATCACTCTAACAAATTGCTTTGCTCCAACTGAAAAATTTTAATAAGCAAATAAATGCCACAATTATGGCTTGATATATATATATATATATGTTATTGACCCACTCCTTATAATACCTCAAAATAGTGAATAAAAAAAAAAATTAAATAGATTATAACTTAAATTCACTATTTACTAAACTTTTATTGAATTTTTAAGAACGTGTGGATTTAGCTTGCTAATTGATTAATTTTTCTAATAAGTGGACTTGGGGTGTTACAAATAGTCACTACAAGAAAAACAACTTTTTCCTACGATATTTTTTGTAGGAAAAGATAGAAAAATCGTAGGAAAAGTTTTTTCCTATGATTTTTGGCGTATGCAAAAGTTGAAAAAAGTCATAGGCAAAGGTGGAAAGCCTTTGCTACGACTTTCAAAATCGTAGGTAAAGAGCAGACCTTTTTTCTACTATTTTTTTCTTAGAAAAAAAAGTTCATATTTCATAGAAAAAGAGTGATCATAATTTAAAATTTAAATTTAAATTTTAAAAACTTTTACCTATAAAAATAAAAAATTATAAGAAAAAATAAAAATATTTTTTTATCCACATCTTTCCCTGCGATTTTAAGATTTTGAGAAAAAGTTGGCTAATAATAATTTTTAATAATTTCTTTCCCTACGAGAAATCCCAAAATCATAGGAAAAATAAAAAATAAATAAATTATTCACATCTTTCCCTACGAAAATTCTTAAAATCGTAGAAAAAATTGGCTAATAATTATTTTAAATAATTTTTTTTCTCATGAAAAATTCTAAATTATAGGCAAAAATCAAAAAAATAATTTTTTTATCCACATCTTTCCCTACAAAATTTCTTAAAATCATAGAAAAAAAATAGTAAGGCAATTTTTTGAAAAAATATTATTTTTTAACCATTTTTTCCTACAAAAATAAATTCAATCATAGAAAAAAATAATAAATAAATATTTTTTCTTTTTTTTCCAACAAAATATGTTTTAAATCATAGAAAAAGTTATATTTATTATATTTTAAATTATTTAATATTTAAATATTATATTTTTATTTTAAATCATCATTCCTTCTTTTGTGTGCAGTTCTTCAAGCCCTAAGCTTGAACAGCTAATCTGCATATTTAAATTTTAACAAAAGTAGAATACATTTATTCAAATTTAAGAGCATCACTTGAGATGCAAAATCCAAGGAATTTCATCAAATATAAGAGAATAGGAGATGATTCAGGAGTTAAAATGATTCAGATACATATATGCCTCTTTACATTTTACTTTTCCTAACAAGAATAAATATTTTACTACATATGGATTAAACCAAAGTGAATAATATATAATATGTACATTGTCGTCTCTTTAAAAACCTAAACCTGCAAAATGCAAGCTACACCGTCCAAGTTGTTTAGTGTGCATGAGATAGCGTGTGATTCCCGACATCAAGAATGACTTCATCATGGTCATGAGCACGAGGACACAAATCAAATACATAAGATTTAAATGGATTAATAGGCTGAGATAAAATATAAGAAAATCCAAAATATACTGGGTCTCAAAACTGCCATGAAATGACTGACCATAGAACTACTCAAAAGCACTTCATGATTGAAGGACCACTTTCATCATACTCTTCCTTCGAAATCCACATCTGCAAATTTGAACATAGGTTAGGTGATTAACAAGCTGAGAATCATAAATTAGCAGCAATGGCTTAACTATAGAACTAGATTGGTGGCACGACTACTGATATACTGCAATTATATAATGACCATGAGAAGAGAAGCAACTTATGAACCAAATCTTACCTGCTGGAAGGTGCTGAGAGATGCAAGGATGGAGCCACCAATCCAAATAGAATACTTCCGTTTCATGAAATATCCAAGGGTTGAGAACAGCCCCTCAAGTCTATCAATATAAAGAATGGTATTTTAATCATTACTAAGGCCTAAGAACAGCCCCTCAAGTCTATTGATATCTATTGCTGTACAAGGTCACCGTGTCAAAGCAAAGAACGTAGAGGAAAAAAAACACTGAAGAAAAAATTTGTATAATAGTTCCCCAATAAGCAT
The DNA here is from genome assembly GCA_900491605.1 of Calamus simplicifolius. Classification (NCBI taxonomy): domain Eukaryota; kingdom Viridiplantae; phylum Streptophyta; class Magnoliopsida; order Arecales; family Arecaceae; genus Calamus; species Calamus simplicifolius. The sequence continues at coordinate 514,785 of UESW01004969.1, read as the reverse complement.
TGTACAAATTTTAACTAATTTCTCACATATAGATCAACTTACAGAGGAGGTGTAAGCAATGCCTTAGGCTTTGGCCAGACTTCAACTTCATTTACATTTCGCACAAAAATGGCATTAGGTTGATGACGGCAAGTGTTAGATAAGTTAATGTCCAAGTAACGACAGGGGCAGCATTTTAGGAGGAAATTTTATGAAGCTAACAAAATAATTCAATTCACTCACGGTATATCTTCCTCTTCAAACGTGTAGCTGGATGCACAGCCAACATACGTCCATTTCTGCTGAAAGATAATGCTGCAATACCAGTTGGGTATTTGGAATACCGTAAATGACAGAAGAAGAAGAACATTGTCAGCTTCAGCAGCTTCCGTCATGATGCAAAGTGTGCTACAACATGAAACAGGTTACCTGGTAAAATCTCTTCTTATTGTTACCATCCCATACATTTACATATCCATCACAGCCTCCAGTAGCAAATGTTCCATAACTGCAAACCCAAAAATTAAGGATGTGTGCACCCTTAAATAGAAGGATGCGTGTGCATTCCAATTAGAGATGGCTGGAAAGTGGAATCTCCATTACTTCTTGTAGTACAAAAGAAGACCACCATGGCCTATGGGAAAACTCCAATTTGGCTCAGTCTAGTCTGCCCATTCTTGGGAGATAATGCTTAGAGCCAAATATTTCTTCTTCTAAAAAAAGATGATCAGGTTTTGACATGATAGTTGGACGGGTCATGAGTCTATTACAAGCTTGTCCCATCCATTGTGATATTGTTCTTCCATAAATGTGTACGTAATATTACAACCCAGAACCATTCTCTTAAGTTTTCTACATGCTTGAATAAAATTTGTACCTATTGCCCCCTATGTTTTGTAGAAACTAATTAAATTAGCATGTGCAAAAGCTATATTACTTTTTGCTGAATGTTGGAAGGTACCCCTTTCAATGAATAAGATGAGAGCTTGATAGCTGGGAGTTACGAAATTAAAAAGAGGACGTGAGAAAATACAAACCTCTTACTGCTATACAGCAAGCGGCAAGACACCTGATGCACCAAGTACCAGCTTCTTTAGCTGCTGCAAACGCACATAAATTGAAATTCTGAAGAAAGCCATTCTCTGCAAATAAATATTCAGTGTGGTCACAACTAAATTTTATATTTTATTATGCAACTTACCGGGATAATGTTTCGGCACGTAGATGCAAATAAAATAATTAATTACAAAATTGATCATAACTAAACCCATATGCTCTTAAAATAATGATATTTATCAGTGGACCTGACTTAGCTGTGAGTTAGAAATTCAAATAATCTGCGCTCGCTGAAATACAGAGAATTCTATCAGTTACTTTAAACACAAAGAGAAAGTGATGTCTTCTTCCTACTTGGTATATTGGACAGGTCCTCTTGTAGTTGTGAACATGCCCATAGAACGCTATGTCCACCTTATATTTTTGCCAGAGATTTTGAAGGTTGTCCCTTCCTATTGGCTCTTCAAATGAACCCTCATCAGCGTAATAAGAGCCAGATGAATAACCAAGGACACGATGAGCAGCAAATACCAACCATGGGTGCTTCTGCCTATCTACTGAGGCAAGGCAGTGCTCAATAAATTTATACTGTTCTGAGCCTTCTCTCCAATCATGCTCAGCTATGCAGAAGCGAAAAATGCCATAGTCCATAGAATACCTGAAAATGAAATGTAAGCTAGACCTTTTTCATCCAAATTGATTGGAGCCAGTGTTTGTAAACAAATCAGAGAGGTAAAATCTCACCTGCTTACCTCAAAAGCTATGGGGGAAAATATAAAGTTAAAATGAGAAGATGAATGACCAGTAAGATAGAACAATGTATAAAATGAAGAACAGAGGGTGGGCAGCAAGATACGAAGACAACCTTTTGAATTCCAGCCTTGAACTTGTTCAAAGCTTCCAATCTCTTGGCCCACCAGAATCAGCAATTAAGAAGGGTGTTAATGCTTATTCATCTTACAGTCACTCCCAAAATTCATGAGAAAAAAATAGGGATGACATCCGTGGATCCTATTCATGAGCTCCAAGCTCTGATAGATGACATCCGTGGATCCGAGCTCCAGCACGCTGTTAACCACCGGGACGTAGATAAAATGAACAAGAGTTATATATTAATAACACATGGGCCTTCTTGTAGACGATGTTGGCGAAGCGGCGGCCAATACCTTTGATGGAGGTGAGGGCGAACATGATCTTCTGCTTCCCATCCACGTTCATGTTCAGCACACAAGGATGTGCTGGAAATCCTCGTTCGCGATCAAAGACTGCGAACAAAACTCCCCATAGAAAATGACCAAAAAGCAGCAAAAAAAAAATCATAGAAACGAAAGAAAAACATGTGGACCAAATTCTAAAACAGAGGAAAATCAAAGAAATTTGAAGAATAGACTAACCATGTTGGATAGGGTTTCTTCCCTTCACCGGCGGGAGGCAAGAGAAGCGAAGACAGCAACGGAGTGAAAAAAAAAAACGCTAGTGACTGGATCCGGCACCCAAGACGACGACGCTGAATCCAGCCTTCCATCTCTCTTCATCACGGTCGCCGCCTTCTCCTCCACCATGGCCCTTCTCCTCCTCCCAGCCACCGCCGCCGCACAAGAATTTCCCCTTCTGGAATCAAACAAATGAGGACCGTGAAAGGATCCACCGATGGAAGTGCTAAGCTGTATGCAACCTCCCCAACTCTGCTCAAGATCTCAAAAGGTCCAATATAGCGTGGACTAAGCTTTCCTCTAATCCCAAATCTCATCACATCCTTGGTTGGTGATACCCTTAAGAAAACATGATCCCCAACCTGAAATTTTAACTCTCTCTTTGTGACGTCAGCATAACTCTTTTGCTGCTCTGAGCTGTACGAAGACGCTCCCTGATCAAATGCACCTTGTCAACTGTCTGCTGGATCAGCTCAGGGCCTAGCAATTTCCTTTCCCCTACGTCATCCCAACATAAAGGAGATCAGCACCTCCTACCGTACAAAGCCTCAAATAGGGCCATCTGGATACTGGCTTGATAACTATTGTTATAAGCAAACTCCACCAAAGCTAAGTGGTTATCCCAAGCCCCACCCAAGTCCATTACACAGGCGCGCAACATATCTTCTAGAATCTGTATGGTCCTTCTGACTGCCCGTCTGACTGGGGACACTACAAGAAAGTATGGTATTTATGGCGAACCGATTATGGCGAAATATTTTGTCGTTATAGGTTTATTTATAACGACGAAATAAAAATTAAATTCGTCATAACAATTATTTATTACGGCGAAATACTTTTTCGCCGTAATTAAAAGACTTATTATGACGAATTTTATAATTTGTCGTAATAAGTCCACATTTGAATTTATGATTTTAATTTTTTTAATTTTTCTTTCTTTTTATTACGGCAAAATACCATTTCGCCGTAATTCAAAGACTTATTACGTCGAATTTTATAATTCGTCGTAATACGTCCACATTTGAATTTACGATTTTAATTTTGTTAATTTTCTTTCTTTTTATTACGGCTAAATACTTTTTCGTCGTAATTAAAAGACTTATTACGAATTTTATAATTCGTCGTAATAAGTCCACATTTTATTTTACGATTTTAATTTTTTTTCTTTTTATTACGGCGAAATACTTTTTCACCGTAATTAAAAGACTTATTACGACGAATTTTATAATCATCGTAATAAGTCCACATTTTATTTTACGATTTTAATCTTTTTAATTTTTCTTTCTTTTTATTATGGTGAAATACTTTTTCGTCGTAATTAAAAGACTTATTACGATGAATTTTATAATTCATCGTAATAAGTCCACATTATATTTTACGATTTTAATTTTTTTTAATTTTTATTTCTTTTTATTACGGCAAAAACTTTTTGCCGTAATTAAAAGACTTATTACGATGAATTTTATAATTCGTCGTAATAAGTCCACATTATATTTTACGATTTTAATTTTTTTTAATTTTTCTTTCTTTTTATTACGGCGAAAAACTTTTTCGCCGTAATTAAAAAACTTATTCCGATGACTTTAAAAAGTCGTCGTAATATAGTGAAAAATCTTCCTTTCTCTCGGACCTTATTACGACGAAAGTTAATTTCGCCGTAATAAGGTCCCCTAAAACTCACCAGAAACCCTCGCGCGATTTTATTTTGTGAAACCCTTCCTCTCCGCCGTCTTCCCCCCGAGCTCCTCTCCGCCATCAGCCCCCGAGCTCCTCTCCGCCTGCGGACGCCGAGCTCCTCTCCGCCTAGTTGATTCATTGTGCACAGGTGGATACATTCCGGACCAAAGCAGATCGGTCTTCCTAACTCACTATTTGAGGTAATACTCCGAACCTCTCTTTTGTTTAATTTGATTATTAAGTTATGCCATAAAAAACACAGGACTGGAGTTGGGATTGATGATAGCTTATTTAAATTAGTGAGGATGCCAATTTTCATATTTTATTATGCCAAGTATTGATTTTAAATTAATCAGGTGCAGTAGGTATATTTGTAGATTGAGTTGGCATATTAAATCAGATTTTGCTTCCAGTAGATCAAGCTGTTGTTGTTGCTCCATTCCTTTTTCTACAATTTTGTTATCTGCTGTTGGGTTCTACAATTTTGTTATGTGCCCTTCTGGTTGCATTCTTTTTGAATATAATTATTACTTACTTTTGCTTAAAGAAGTATCCTCTTGCTGGCAATATTGTTATATGAATCGTGTGAAGGGGGAGGAATTTCTGTCAACAGTCAGCATTGCTATATGTTAATACAATTACGAGCAAACATGGTGGTAAGGATACATTGCATTTTGCTTGCATTTTTAAATCGATGACCTGGATCTGAGACATGTTCAGGAGTTAAGCACAAGGTTATAACTCTACAAAAGCCTCAAGTTGAGCTGGCAGATGGTATAGATATTACTCATATGGGATGTCAGTAAAGCATATTTGCACACTTAGAGAGTCCATTAATCTGACTGTTTGGGTAGCTTCAAATTAGGTGCAGAGTATCTTTCCTCTCCCTTGCTACTCTCCATTAGAGTGCTGTTTTGATGAGGCTAGTCATAAATTAAATGATATCATGATCCATGAAGCTAATCTATTCTGATAGGATAGGTTTTGTTGCTTAAGATTCAGAATCAGAGCAGATCCTATACTCAGTGAAGATATTGTGGGAACAGAAGATTAATGAAGTCATGGATGCATGATTATTGCAAATCATTTTTTAGCACAAATCTATGAGAGAGGAAGTGAAACATCCCAAATATTGAATTACTGTTGACAAATTCTGGCATTTTGCCAAACATACTGCTGTTTCAAGCTTTGAGACTATTAGGAGGATGGCTCAAGTACCTATTGGAATTTTATTTAAAGAGGAAAATTCTAATATTCATTTAGAATTTGTCTTTGCATTTTGTTTCAGGAAAACAGAGAGAGATAGATGAAATATATTTGAGGATGGATGCGTAAGCAGAGAGGTGTTTATAAATTACTTATTGCCACAAAGCTTTCCAAAAGCCAGAAAAGATATATTAGAATTAAAAGCATACACTAATTTTTGACTGAGTAGAAAATAATCCTCACTGCAGTTTTACATATATTCAGAAATTGAGGACCATAAGCAGACATAAAAAAAACACAACATCTGCAGCAGGCATGGCCGCATGGGAGAATCCTCAATTAGGAAACCCTTGCCACTCCACACTAAAATTCACAAAGAAAAAGCTCCTAGAAAAGGTAAAGACACCTAAAGCAGAGAGAGGCAGGGTACAGGTGGATTAGTTAATAAAGCAAGATGAAACATCTGGCTTACCTCCACCACCATTCATGATCTTCAGCAGCCAACTGAAAGTAGGTCAGTGCTATGGTGATGAAAGCTGTGACAATGAGAACAATAATGAAAACCACAAAGAGAATGCTGTATATGGTGTAAATCCTGTGGCCCCACACACTGGCAAATATGTAGTAAAGTTCAACGTAGATGGCACTGAAAGGCAGAAACCCAGCCATTGCCATCTGTGGAACAATTCCTCGATACCAGGGCAAAAATGGAATCTCTCTAGGAAACTTGGTAGTACGACAGGGAGCTTGGAACTGTGTCTTGCTGTTTTTACCAGCAATTCCACCCAAAACAAGCAAAGGAGCAGTTACTAGTGTCCATATGAGAGCAATAACAATGATGGTGCCAAATGGTAATGCTGCAGTAGAACTATAAACGATGGCAACGGTGTTCAGGAAGCAAAATGTCAGGAACAGAGGCCCACAAAATAGGCATCCTGTCAACAACAAATTCTTCACCTGCCAAACATAAAGATTAAAACTCAACACATAATTAACTTATATATCATATGTGCAACTATTTATACAGCTTTTGGATTTGTGAAGGGTCTGCATGCATGTAAGAATTGACTTTTTTAATGCATGAGCACATCTATAAAAGTCCACAAATGTACATTAACAAAAAGATGTTTGTTAGTGCAAAAGATATATAGGGCGCACCCACTTTTCTGACTTCTTGCACTAATCATAATAAAAGTGCTTATTCCATCTATATAAAAGCCCTTGTACATTTGTTTATACAAAAGTGGTTATTCCATCTATATTTGAAGTTGTATATGATACCATGGATGAGCATGCCTATGCATGGATAGTAACGGTATTTGGATTTTTAACATTGCAAGTAAGATACGAATTTCCTCTACATTTGGTAGATTGATGTTGCATGATTATGATTGGTTTCATGATTTTGTATGGATGTGGAAATAGATCACATTTGAATTGGGTAAGTATGATTTTGGTCCATTTATTTGATTATGCATGGCATATGGGAATAGATTACATTTAAAATTAGAAATTAATTAAACTAAAAACTATATATTTAAAATTGTTGACTGCAAAGCTTTTGGATTGGCCTTGTTAATATGGATTGCCCCACCATGATATGAACTATGCTTCATGAAATGCCATCATTGGTTCAAGCATGGTACCATCAATTGCCCATCATATGCTAAAATTAGGGAAGTACTGATAGTTTTATCATAGATTGGAATTATGACATTATCATAGATTGGAATCATTATTTTACCAGTTTTTGGATTCATATGTTGAAAATGTCCTTTTATTACCAATCTTTTCCTTAATTTTGACATGTTATAGTAGGACAATTCACTGAATAAAAAAAGAAAAAATTTATCACTAACATATCCTTGCAACAAACAGCTGTTGTACGTCACCAACGATGCCGATTGATAAGAGTTGGATACATAAGAAACGAAATTGTCCAGAATATGATGCCGGTATTAAGAAGTTCATAGAAAAGGCAAGGCTTCATGTTAATGAAGAAGGGAAGATACGTTGTCCTTGTGTGCGGTGTTATAATGGCAAATGGCATAAGCCTGATTTAGTTAAATTACACTGTATGTTAAAGGGTTTCTTGAAGACGTATCAGACGTGGTATTTTCATGGAGAACAGTTTGGAAGCAATGTCTCAGATGAAAATGAGAATGAAGATGATGACCCAAAAAGGGAACAAGATGAGATGGTCGAAGCATTGCAGGACATCGCTGGCCCAAGTGGTGCTCACACTGAGGTTGGCAATGATGATGACAATCCGATGATGTCTAACCATGGAAGGACCGATCACAGTAAGAAATTGGATGATCTTTTCAATGAGGTGGAATCCGAGCTTTATTCTGGATGAAAAGTTTTCTTCTTTGACATTCTTAGTGAAGTTAATGCACATTAAGGTCCTCAATCGGTGGACAAATAAGTCTTTCAATATGTTGCTTGAACTATTAAAAGAGGCATTTCCGAATGGTACTAGAATACCATCTTCGCACTATGAGGCCAAAAAGAAGATGAATGAGTTGGGTTTAGACTACGAGAACATACATGTATGCAAGCATGATTGTGCTATCTTTTGGAAGGAGAATGCCTATTTAGAAAAATGTCCGGTATGCAACGAGCCTAGGTACCAAGTGGTTAAAGACAAAGGTAAGAAGATACCTTATAAAGTTATGTGGTATTTTCCACTCACACCTCGTTCGAAACATCTATATGCCTCAAGATATACAGCTAAAGATATGAGGTGGCACTATGATAAGCGACCGATCACAGATGGGGTGTTACAGCATCCAGCAGATGGAGAAGCATGGAAAGATTTTGATCAAAAGTATCCTAATTTTGCAAGTAAACCAAGAAATGTAAGGTTAGGTCTTGCTTCAGACGGATTCAATCCATTTGGAAACATGAGTAATGCATACAGTATGTGGCTCGTCATTTTAGTACCTTATAACTTGCCTCCATGGAAATATATGAAAGAGACATTCTTTATGATGTCGTTGCTTATCCCCGGTCCTAAATCTAGGAAGGGATATGGATATATTTTTAAGGCCAATAGTGGATGAACTTAAACATTTATGGACCGAAGGTGTTGATGTATATGATGCATCTACCAAAGAGAGTTTTGGATGCACGTAGCTATTTTATGGACTATAAATGATTTTCCAGCATACTCATTATTATCTGGTTGGAGCACAAAGGGTTATAAGGCATGTCCAGTTTGTAATGAGCAAACCTCATCCAAAAAGCTGAAAGACAAGATTTGCTATATGGGACATCGCCATTACTTGCCTATTTATCACAAGTGGCGAAATAGTAGACTCCATGATGGAAGTAGAGAGCATGGAGTCAAACCAAAAATGTTGATCGGAGAAGAAATTTTAATACAATTAGAACACATAGCTGCTGAACAGTCCGGAAAGCATCCAAACAATAAACATCGAAAGCGAAAGCGTGCACCAAATGAGTTGAATTGGTATAAGAAGAGCATTTTCTTCGAGTTGGAGTATTGGTCATCATTAAAATTGAGACATAACTTAGATGTAATGCATATTGAGAAGAATATTTGTGACAATGTCGTGGGAACTTTATTAAGCATCGAAGGTAAGACAAAAGACACATATAAAGCAAGAGAGGACTTGGCTTCAATGGGGATCCGAAGGGAGTTGTGGTTACAAACTCAAGGTAATAGAGTTTATAAGCCTCCTGCATCTTACACCTTAACATTAGATGAAAGAAGACAATTCTGTAAGTGGCTAAAATCTGTGAAGGTGCCCGATGGATATTCTTCCAATATTTCAAGGTGCGTAAATGAAGGTGATGGAAAGATATCCGGCTTGAAGACACATGATTGTCATGTACTACTTCAAAGATTGTTACCTATTGGCATTCAACCATTCTTGCAGAAACATGAGAGTAGTACTTTAATTGAGCTTTCTAATTTCTTCCAACAACTTTGTTCAAGGACATTGTATGTTAGGGATTTAGAGTTGTTACAAGAGCAGATTGTGGTGATCTTATGTAAGCTTGAACAAATTTTTCCACCAGCATTTTTTGACGTTATGGTGCACTTATCAATTCATTTGCCTTACGAGGCCTTACTTGTCGGACCTGTTCAAAGTAGATGGATGTATCCTTTGAAAGGGCACTTGATACGTATAAACAATACGTACGTAATAAGGCTCATCCGGAAGGTTCAATTGCAGAAGCTTATGTTGTCAACAAGTCTCTAACATTTTGTTCAATGTATCTTCAAGGCATAGAAACAAAATTCAATCATCCGGAACGAAATTTTGATTCGGATAGCCATTTGGACAAGCAATTAAATATATTTGCAACTCGTTGGCGGCCTCTTGGAAAAGGAAGAATGGTGTATTTAGATGATAAAACTTTAAAACAAGTACATTAGTACCTCATCAATAATTGTCCAGAGGTGCAACCATTTCTCAAGTATACTTGTAAAATTATTTCTTCATATCATGCAATTTTCTATAGTGCTCATTAGCGTAATGTTCTCTATAGCCAACATGGCATCAAGTACCCATTGTAAACTTGTTTGAAGCTTCTGCGCACTCTTCTAGTTGCTTCTTAGTAATACATTGTGTTGCCGCTGAAATCCGTCCTCCGACTCGGGCGTGGTCGATCTCCAGGAAGAGGGGGGCGAACCTGCAAAAGAAGCCCACACGCGGAGGGACGCTGGGGATGGTCCTCCGCGGAAGATCCTCCGATGCTCAAGTCAGTGGAGAAGAAATCGACGATCAACCAGACAGTGAGGAGGTGGATCTCTCCAGGAGACCTCTCCGGGGGCGGCCAATCGGAGGCTCCAAAGGGCAGGAGCGCCGACGAGCTACCGGCGAGAGCAGGAGAGTGAGAGTGGGGGTGTAAGCACGCAAGTGTGCGTACAGAGTTGCGTACCTAAGGGAATCTGCGATTATGATATTTATAGACTGCCACCTGGATCGTGAGCGCCTTCTGGAAGGTCGGAGGTTGTTATGATATGGAGACGGACAGAATCAGGCCGTTGTGGGGCCGTTAGGGTCCGTACCCTGTTTGTTTTGGTATCGACGGCTGGGAGAGCTCCTTGGTGTCTCGAGATCGGGTTGAGTATGGGGCGGTTACGATAGGCTTTAGGCCACGTTCCGATATGATTCCTTGTCTAGGATGCCGCTCAGGTAGGTTCGGGCTCTCCGCGTCAGGTTCCGCGGAGGTAGATGTTAGGTTGTGGATCGCTCGAAGGAGCCGAGCTACGGAAGCCCGGAGGAGGCCGAGCTACGGAAGCCCGGAGGGGGCCGAGCTACAGAAGCCCGGAGGAGGCCGAGCTACGGAAGCCCGGAGGAGGCCGAGCTACGGAAGCCCGGAAGAGGCCGAGCTACGGAAGCCCGGATGAGGCCGAGCTACGGAGCCCGGAGGAGGCCGAGCTAGGGAAGCCCAGAGGAGGCCGAGCTACGGAAGCCCGGAGGAGGCCGACCTACGGAAGCCCGGAGGAGGCCGAGCTACGGAAGCCCGGAGGAGGCCGACCTACGGAAGCCCGGAGGAGGCCGAGCTACGGAGCCCGGAGGAGGCCGAGCTACGGAAGCCGGAGGAGGCAAAGGGAGGAGGTCAGCCTTAGCCGCCTCGCACGGATATTAATGCAATAATGATTTTACCCCCCAACACATGCCCTCCACTCCCTAGTTCGAAGCGTAGGTTCGGGCATAGGGAGTACGAGTTCGAATGGCGCATCTTGGATGGGACGTCTTGGTTTAACTGGCTTGCGCAATGATGCCTTAATTAAGGCGACAGGGTCATCTCAGCCTTCGGGGCTAAGGCTCCTTCGCGAGCGGCGGTTAGGATTGCGCCACGCTTCGAATCCCGATCGATCGGGTGGTTGTCGAGGCGATTTCGGATGCCTGGGATGAGACGCCCCGCCTCTTCAGGGTGGCTTCCTTGGCGGAGAAGCGAAGTGACGGCCGCATGGTGTATATATATACATATATTGTGCATGTGCGCTTGGTGTCTTCTCGTTTTGTTTTCAAAAAGGGGTTCTGGTCTTTCATCTTCTTCGACGCTCATTGCTTTCATTTGGTACCTCTTTCAATGGCGATGAGCCCAGACGATGTGGCCTCCGAGATCGTTGCTGAGGACTTGGGGAGGATTCACCAACGGTATGGCTTGCCCTTGGACATGTCCTACGGGCGCCGGAACCCGAAGACAGGGTTACTCGAGATTTAGAGTCCGGGGTCTTCATCTACGAAGACAGTTTGAAGGCGGGTCTTCGTTTTCCTCTCCATCTCCTGGTGAAGGAGATCATGACCCACTACAACATCAGCCCGTCAATGGTGGCTCCGAACAGTTGGCGGAATGTCATCGGGTTCATCTCGATGTGTCATCAGATTCGGATCGTTGCCACCCTTCCCCTTTTTCGCGCTTGCTACCACCTGATTCCCAGGAGGAGATCGGAGTGGCCGTACATCGGGCCCCGAAAATCCTTCAACGTAATCGCGGATAAGCCCTCTTCCATCAAGGGGTGGAAGAGTCGGTTTGTCATTGCGGAGGGAACGTCGGCTCCGACTTCCCTCGGAGATGGGGGGATGTTGTAAGGGATGCGGAGACGCATCCGGCCTTGTCGGCGCAGGAAGAGGAGGACTTGGACGTCCTCCGCAACGGGCAGGTGTTTTCGGCTAATGACCTGCTATCGGAGGGGGCCCTCTTCGCAGCCGGGCTCAGCCCCTTGGACCCGCAAGGTGAGTCTCTTTCGTGCCGTGTATCTTTTTCGATTAGTGTGCTTGATTCTGAGTATGTGTGCTTTGATGTGGCAGCCGCAAGGTCGGCATTGTCGAGCCTCTCCAAGAGAAGAGAGGGAAGCGCCCAGGGGAAGGCAGCGGCGTGGACAGCGGCCGGCCCGAAAAAAGGGCTCATACATCCGCGAGGAGCCCGCCGGGCGCTGGAGCAGTCGCTACAGAGGCGCCGGGGGCGAAAGAGGATCCGGGGAGGACGGTTATGGCATCTGACCCTTTCATGTTGGAGATTTCAGACAGCTCGGACGAGGCTCCGTTGACTCGCCGGACCGCGTTCCCCCTGAAGGAGGAAACGGCGGCGGATCCGACGGAGGCGGCCATTCCCGAGGGGGCCATTGTCCCCGCGGGATCACCACCGGCCCCAGCAGGAGAGGGGGAGGAGACGGTCGTAGCTGGAGAGGTTCAGGGAGAACTCTCCCTCGGTCCCACTGCAGAGGGGTCCGGAAGCAGTGGGGCGGGCCAGACCGAGACTTCAGGGGAGCCTGCGGAGGAGACGCAAGCGGTGGAATAGGCCGGGATCTCGGGGGGTCCGGCGGTGGAGACACAAATGGTGGTCATCAAGGAAGGGGCGTTGAAGGAGGGGACGCAGCAAGGCGGGAGCCCCGTATTGGGAGCTTCTTCGAGAAAGGTTTTGGGGAGGCTGGCGCTTGGGCTGGCTGAAATATCTGAAGGAACCCAAGCCAGGGCCTTGACGGAGGAGGCTGGGAGATTGAAGGCCTCTCAGGCGGAGGCCGCCCAGGCTGGTCCTTCAGGCGGGGTTGGCTCATTCGCAGCTCGGATGCTAGTATCGAGGAGGCATTCTCTGCCATGATAAGGTCGGCCTTGTATCCGGCGCGGACCCTTCGGCGGACAAGTTTGCCGACCTGGGGCTGGTCGATGCTGCGTTTGGGCAGCAAGGCGTGGCAGAGAGTATCCATCTTCTTCCCGACATCGATAACACGACCTTGATGAGGATGACCCGGGCCTATGCCTCGCGGGTGAGTTATTTTTCTTGTGCGATAGACGTTTCTCGATTGATCCCATCGCGGCCTCTTATTCAATTTTTGCCTTTGCAGAGTGTTTTGCTTTCCCGGGCGATTTGCTGGCGCTTGAGTTTGGCGACGGGGGCCAGTGTCCAGGCCCGGAGGGAGAATGTCGAGCTCCAGTCGCGGCTGAAGGTGTCTGAGCAGTTCGAAGAGCTCATGGACACGATGGATAGGAACTTGAAGGGGGCAAGGGCGGCACATCAGGCCGCCGTGGACGAGGTGTCCAAGCATAAGCGCAGGGTGGAGGAGTTAGAGGAACTCCTGCGAAGAACGACAATGCGTGCTTGGAGTTGGCCAGAATTGAGTCAAAACACTCCGCGGAGGTGGCGGCGATGCGGCGGGAACACGGCGAAAGTATGAGTCGGCTGGGAAGAGAGGCCGACGATGAAAGAAGACGTTTGGGAAGGATGCTCGGCGAAATGGAGGAGCGACTGAAGCGCCGCGATAGCGAGATTGCCCATTTGAAAGAGGGCGCTAAGTGGGACCAAGGGAACCATAGCTCGGGTGAGCGACGAATTATCCCAAGCCCGGAGGGATATCGAGGCCAGACAGCTGAAGATCAGCGCTCTGCAGAGAGGGTCGAGCTGGTACGGGCTGACAGGTCGAGAGCCAGGAGCGAGGCAGAAGAGATGGCCAAAAGGTTGGCCGAGCGAGAGGGGGAGGTACGCTCTTATTTTTCCCCTTTTGTTTTTACTACTGGGTTCTCGAGTGCCGATTTGATTTTGGATTTTTCGGATGGCGAAGATGGAGTCGGAGGTTCGGGCTCTTCAAGGTGAGCTCGTGTCCGCTCGCAGTAGGAGTTCGGAGCTCGAGACGGGTTAGCGAGCTCGAGGAGCAAAACGTCGTCCTGAAGGCCCAGGTGATCGAGGCTGAGAAGCAGACAGCGGAGGCCAAGACGCAGCACGCCATACTCAGAGGGAGGCAAGACGCTATCAGCGTTGACGCCTTCCTTCATGGGAAGGAGGAGTGCAAACAGCAAATTCTTAACGAGCACCCGGAATGGGACCTTTCCTTCCTGAGTGCTGAAGATTCCGAAGACGGCGAGTCCGAAGAAGAAGACGAAGATGAATATGTCGATGTTTCTGACGCCGAGCCTGGCGGCGCCCCTGGTCCCAGCGAAGCCGTAGCCTCCGAGGGACGGTCGCAAACTGCCACAGAGGGGGCAAAAATATCAGAGAAGGGCGAATCTAGCCGTGCTCCTGCAGATGTGACTGAGGGTATTCCCAAAGCCGGTGGGGCTCCTGGTTCTTAGGAGCCGCTCTTGTATCTCGCCCTTTTAGACATTTGTTTGACGTTTCGTAGCAAAGGAATTTCCTGTTTTTTATCTGAGTGTTTTTCTTGCGTGACTTCGCTGTTGCTTAGCCTTGCCTCAATGGTGAGCGGCCCATGGCTCGCTGATACCCTTGGGCCACCTTTAATTCGAGACCAGGAAAACGTATTGGCTCGGGCCGATAGGCAAAATAGGTCGGTTTGGACCGACGAACAAAGTGGGTCGGCTAGGGCCGACAGGCGAAAAGTCGGCTGGGGCCGACGGATAAAATAGGTCGGCTGGGGCCGACAGACAAAATAGGTCGGCTGGGGCCGATAGATAAAATAGTCGGCTGGGGCCGACAGAAAAATAGGTCGGCTGGGGCCGACAGATAAAATAGGTCGGCTGGGGCCGACCGAGGGCCAAAATAGGTCGGCTGGGGCCGACAGGCAAAAATGGGTCGGCTGGGGCCGACAGGCAAAATGGGTCGGCTAGGGCCGACGGATAAAATAGTCGGCTGGGGCCGATTGGGTCGGCTGGGTCGGCTAGGTTTTCGCGCTTCTGCCATCCTGCCAGCGCCCTGCTGTCCGCAGGCAATTCGGTTTTTACTTTACTAGAAACGGTGATACGGCACAGTGGGGGCATAAAGCTGCATCAGAGCTTTTGGAAGGTGCTCTTTTCCCATGCAGGTCGCTTTGTCGTGATGCGCACGCAACCGCCTATCATTGGAGGGTACTTTCTTGAAGGACGATTTTCTGAGCCCGCCGGTTTTCGAAGCGTCAGCGGACGATTTCCTGCATTTACTGGCCGTGATTCGGGATCAGGAGGGATCTTCGTACACGTCCTGGTTCAGGCGGTGGGTTTGGCGCGCAGTGGGGCGCCAATCTTGAGAGACCACGTGGAGGTACTGCTTGGAAGTTTAAATCTCGGGACGCGCAGTCTGGGTAGCTTTTCCCGGTCCATTTCCGCCTATAAAAAGGAAAAAGGGGGTCTCATCTGGTTATCCCCAAAGTTTCTTTCTCGTTAGAGCCCATCATGCTCATTTCTCTGTTGTTGCGAGTGGAGGATCAGGCCTTTCATGGGCTCCTTGCCGCCGGATAGCTGGGGCGACCGGGGAGCAGCTGGAGGATGGCTCGTCCTTAGGGGATGAGTCCCGGAGATCACATGGAGAGCGCACATGGGGGGCGCAGAGATCATACGGGAGCGCACATATGCGCTTCCGTGTGATCTCTGCGGCTCCTGCTCGGGGGCTTAGGGTAGGAAGTGCACGCGGGCCTCCCAGTATTTCCCTCCTTCCCTGGTTTGGGTTCCGTCCCTTCTTGGGGAATCCTTGCCACGGGAGGGGGGTGGAACGGACTCCATGTCCTTGAGAGCATGGGAGGGCGGCCAACACACCCCCAGTTGGGTGGTCTGGGATGGCCATCCAGATATCCGGTTGGGTCGCCGAGATGTCGGCCAGTCGCAACTATTGGTCCGTGTCGATGGGCAATTATCGGCCCTAACCAACCGGATGCGATCACGACTGTCAGTTGCCGAGTTTTGTATTTGCTTTATTTTATGCATTTCAATGCTCTTGTAACGCCTGTGAGGCATTTGTAATTGATCATGATCGGCAATAAAGAGAGTTATATTCTGTTTTTCAACCTCTATCTTTTCTTGTGCCGAGCTTGTGTATTGTTGTTTGTGGGGTCAAAAGCGTTCCGTTCGTCCTTAGACGAGGATCCCACGCCACCCGAACTAATCGAGGTTCGTATTCGGCGATTCGTAGATCATTCGGGGAAACACGCCCCTTACTCTGGTCGGAAACTTGGTGTTTTTGCGCTTCGCTTTTCCTAGAGCCCGATTTATCGTAGGTCGGTCTTGGCCGAAGCTCAGGGAATCCGCACCCCTTCTCGTCATGGTTCAAGGGACCAGTCACTCGGGATAGTCGAGTTTCGGGAACATTTTACTTGGCCCTGCCAAGGTTCGAAGAATTTGTAGCTCGGCCCTGCCGAGGTTCGGAGGATTTGTAGCTCGGCCCTGCCGAGGTTCCGTAGCTCGGCCCTGCCGAGGTTTGAGAATTTTGTAGCTCGGCCCTGCCGAGGTTCGGAGAATTTTTTACTTGGCCCTGCCAAGGTTCGGAGAATTTGTAGCTCGGCCCTGCCGAGGTTCGGAGAGGTTCGGAGAATTGGTAGCTCGGCCCTGCCGAGGTTCGGAGTACTTGGCCCTGCCAAGGTTCGGAGAATTGGTAGCTCGGCCCTGCCGAGGTTCGGAGAACATTTTACTTGGCCCTGCCAAGGTTCGGAGAATTGGTAGCTCGGCCCTGCCGAGGTTCCATTTTACTTGGCCCTGCCAAGGTTCGGAGAATTGGTAGCTCGGCCCTGCCGAGGTTCGGAGATTATTGTAGCTCGGAGGGAGCGATTCAGCCGCCGTTGCAGGCCACAGCGTTAGGTCCACGTGGCGCTTGATAAAGGGGGCGCCCGAGCGGAACGGGCGGCGTGTTGTCACGCTTTATTGGCGATGCTGCTCTTTCCGAGGGGGCAAGTTATCGGCCGAGCGCGGACTTCCACGTTTTCCGAGGAAGAGGGGCGTATTAAGCAGCTGGGGAAGCGCCGAATGCATTTAATGTGTGGGGCGACAGATCGGAAAATGTTCGCCTGGGGAACCCCCGAACAATCTGCTCGCGCTTATCGATCTTACTCGGGATAGGGCGCGACTCTTGGATTCCTCACGCATTAGAATGGTGACACGTGGCAAACTCTCATGGGTCGGCGTTTGCGGCGCGGCCGATCGGGATACCTGCCTGGCGGGTATAAATATGACCGAGGGGGATTGGTTTCGGCCATCCCTCGGTTTGAGCTCCGAAAAGGAATGGCCTCTCCAGCGCGATCGTCAAGTGACTCGCATTCCTCACTTAGCAGCCTGCCGCACTCGGAGGGGAGGCGCACCTCCGTCACTGTCGACGGGAGCCTCGCGTCGGGCCTTCGCGACAATGAGCAGCTTGCGAGGACCGCCGAAGAATTCTTGGACGTTCGGTCAGGGAGGCGGAGGCCTCACGCCGGTTGATAGACCGGCAGGGGGAGGAGATAGCGTCCCTCGTCAGCAGGTGGCTGACCTGACGGACGCCTGGAGGAGCTGCTGGCCTCTGGGGCGACTGACTGAGGGCCTCCCCTCTTGTTTTGCTTTTTGTTTGTAGTCCTTTTATGAATGAAAGTTGGGTCCCACTTTTTTGAAGTCCTTCTTTAAGAGTTTATGGATTCACCTGTAATGAATCAGGGGGTTGGCGCGGCCCGTCGTTTTTTGCGCATTTTTGAACGACGGGTTATAGGGGCGTACCCAAAAGATTTCCAGTGCAGAGAGGGAAATCGTCTAACTCTGCCTGGGGCCTTTGGCCGACTACGTGGGGCTCGATGGCCTCGAGAGTGGGTTTGCCAATGGTGGCTTCTTCTTGCGCGTCGATGGTTTTTTACTCAACGCGCTCGTTTTTAAACCTGGCGAAGTCCTTCGGGGACTATTTGGGGGCCGTTCGGCTTTGGTCGAGGCTCGTAGGTTTAGACTTTTTTGCTGGGGTTTTAGCCCGAATGATTTTTACCTGGCCTTGCCATGGCTCGGGGATTCATCGCTCGGCCCTGCCGAGGTTCGGAGAAACATTTTACTTGGCCCTGCCAAGGTTCGGAGATTTGTTGCTCGGCCCTGCCGAGGTTCATTTTAC
>UESW01004969.1:375303-490756 GCA_900491605.1 Calamus simplicifolius | reverse complement strand
AGGGGGATTGGTTTCGGCCATCCCTCGGTTTGAGCTCCGAAAAGGAATGGCCTCTCCAGCGCGATCGTCAAGTGACTCGCATTCCTCACTTAGCAGCCTGCCGCTCGGAGGGGAGGCGCACCTCCGTCACGGTTGACGGAGAGGGCCTAGCGTCGGCCTTCGCGACTAACGAGCAGCTCGCGAGGACCGCTGAAGAATATTTGGAGGTATCGTCAGGGAGGCGGAGGCCTCACGCCGGTTGATAGACCGGCAGGGGGAGGAGATAGCGTCCCTGCGTCAGCAGGTGGCTGACTTGGCGGAGCGCCTAGAGGAGCTGTTAGCCTCCGGGAGCGACTCCGGAGTCTGATTCGGGGACTCCCCTCTTGTCTTTGCTTTTCACCGCCCTTTGTAGTCCTCTTTATGAATGAAAGTTGGGTCCCACTTTTTTGAAGTCTCTTTCTTTGAGGGTTTGGATTCGACCTGTACGATGAATTAGGGGGTTGCCGCGGCCCTGTCGCTTTTTGCGCATTTTTGAACGACGGGTTTTAGGGGCGTCACCCAAAAGATTTCCAGTAGCAGAGAGGGGAAATCGTCTAACTCTGCCTGGGGCCTTTGGCCGACTACGTGGGGCTCGATGGCCTCGAGAGTGGGTTTGCCAATGGTGGCTTCTTCTTGCGCGTCGATGGTTTTTTACTCAACGCGCTCGTTTTTAAACCTGGCGAAGTCCTTCGGGGACTATTTGGGGGCCGTTCGGCTTTGGTTGAGGCTCGTAGGTTTAGACTTTTTTGCTGGGGTTTTAGCCCGAATGATTTTTACCTGGCCTTGCCATGGCTCGGGGAATTCATCGCTCGGCCCTGCCGAGGTTCGGAGAAACATTTTACTTGGCCCTGCCAAGGTTCGGAGATTTGTTGCTCGGCCCTGCCGAGGTTCGAAGAAATATTTTACTTGGCCCTGCCAAGGTTCGGAGATTTGTTGCTCGGCCCTACCGAGGTTCGGAGAAATATTTTACTTGGCCCTGCCAAGGTTCGGAGACTTGTTGCTCGGCCCTGCCGAGGTTCGGAGAAATATTTTACTTGGCCCTGCCAAGGTTCGGAGATTTGTTCTCGGCCCTGCCGAGGTTCGGAGAAATATTTTACTTGGCCCTGCCAAGGTTCGGAGATTTGTTGCTCGGCCCTGCCGAGGTTCGGAGAAATATTTTACTTGGCCCTGCCAAGGTTCGGAGATTTGTTGCTCGGCCCTGCCGAGGTTCGGAGAAATATTTTACTTGGCCCTGCCAAGGTTCGGAGATTTGTTGCTCGGCCCTGCCGAGGTTTGAGAAATATTTTACTTGGCCCTGCCAAGGTTCGGAGACTTGTTGCTCGGCCCTGCCGAGGTTCGGAGAAATATTTTACTTGGCCCTGCCAAGGTTCGGAGATTTGTTGCTCGGCCCTGCCGAGGTTCGGAGAAATATTTTACTTGGCCCTGCCAAGGTTCGGAGATTTGTTGCTCGGCCCTGCCGAGGTTCGGAGAAATATTTTACTTGGCCCTGCCAAGGTTCGGAGATTTGTTGCTCGGCCCTGCCGAGGTTCGGAGAAATATTTTACTTGGCCCTGCCAAGGTTCGGAGACTTGTTGCTCGGCCCTGCCGAGGTTCGGAGAAATATTTTACTTGGCCCTGCCAAGGTTCGGAGATTTGTTGCTCGGCCCTGCCGAGGTTCGGAGAAATATTTTACTTGGCCCTGCCAAGGTTCGGAGATTCCTGTTCAAACAGACAGCTCGGTTGTGCCGAGGATTGGTAAGCAGTATCTGTCTCTTTTTGCAATTTATAGCCATATAGTGCATAATGACTCACGCAACAAGTTTTGAGGAAATAGCTAAGCAGGAATATGCAATGAGGTATATGGGGATTGTTTGGAGAGGACATACCCTATTGATAATATTTACGAAGGTTGTCCGCGTTCCAAGTTCGGGGAATGGACTTCCCATCCAAATCCTGCAGCTTATAGGTTCCTGGTCCAATAATCTCTGTTATTTGATATGGGCCCTCCCAGTTTGGCGCCAGTTTTCCTTGCTCCAGCGGTTTGGATACAGAAGCTTTCCGGAGGACAAGGTCGCTGGGTAGGAAGGCTTTCCCTTTGACCCGGGAGGCATGGTACCGAGCCACCCTCTGTTGATAAGCAGCCGTCCTGATTCGGG
Source organism: Calamus simplicifolius (assembly GCA_900491605.1). Classification (NCBI taxonomy): domain Eukaryota; kingdom Viridiplantae; phylum Streptophyta; class Magnoliopsida; order Arecales; family Arecaceae; genus Calamus; species Calamus simplicifolius. The sequence goes on along the minus strand of UESW01004969.1, from coordinate 488,603 downwards.
CCTTTTCTCTGACCTCCTCTATCAGGTCGAGGTTGGTGCGGAGTTGTTCGTTGCTTGCTTCCTCTGAGTAGCTCTCCACCCGCAATGATGGAGGCCTATTTCCACAGGGATGACAGCCTCTGTGCCAAAAGCCATTCGGAATGGAGTCTCGCCGGTTGGGATTCTCGGGGTAGTTCGGTAGGCCCACAAGACATGATGTAGCTCGTCGGCCCATCTGCCTCGGGCTCTGGAGAGGCGAGCTTTAATTTTCTGGAGGAGGGTCCTGTTGGTTACCTCGGCCGCTCCGTTGGCTTGTGGGTGCCCGACCGAGGTAAGGTGGTGGCGGATTCCATGCTCCTCGCAGAACTGACGAAATTTGGAGTTGTCGAACTGCTTGCCATTATCGGTGATTATAGTGTGGGGTAGGCCGAATCGGCAGATGACGGATCTCCAAACAAAGTCTCGGGCCCGTGCCTCGGTGATCTGCGCGACTGCTTCCGCTTCGACCCATTTGGTGAAGTAGTCAATGGCGACAAGTAAGAACTTCCGCTGTCCCGTCGCAAGCGGGAATGGACCAAGGATGTCCATCCCCCACTTGGCAAAAGGCCAAGCGGAGGATATAGAGACTAGCTCGGCGGAAGGGAGTCTTTGGATGTTTGCGTGTCTCTGGCAGGAGTCACAGGCTCGGACTAAATCGTCCGCGTCTCTTTGCATGGTCAGCCAGTAGTAGCCCTGTCGCAGTACCTTGTGACATAGGGATCGGCTTCCCAGATGGTTGCCGCAAATCCCTTCATGCACCTCACGCAGAGCATAATCCGCTTCGGATGGGCGAAGGCATCTAAGCAGCGGCATGGAGAAAGACCGCTTGTAAAGTTGGTTGTCAATTACACATAATGGGTGGCCTGCAGCCTCAGCTTCCTAGCCTCTCTTCGGTCGGGCGGAAGCGACCCTTCTTTGAGGTATCTGAGGATAGGGTCGAACCAGGATGGTTCGGCTTTGACTTGCATCACTCGGTCGGCTTCCATGATGCTCGGCTTTTCCAGGTTTCCAGGTGGAATTTTTGCTCGGCATCCATCGATTCCGTGGTTGCCAGTCGGGAGAGTAGGTCGGCACGGGCATTCTCGGATCTGGGGATCTGAATAATTTCAAATTTAGAAAAATGAGGAAGCAAGTTACGCACCTCCTGGAGATACCGAATCATATTTGGCTCCCGAGCTTCAAACTCTCCCCGAACATGGCCGGCCACTAACTGAGAGTCGGTGAAGGCGCTGAGCTTTTCCACCTTAAGGTTGAGCGATCCTGAGACCGGCCAGCAGGGCTTCATACTCGGCCTCGTTGTTGGAAGCCGGGAAGGAGAATCGGACGCCATACTCAAAGGCCATCCCCTCAGGACTGGTGAGAACTAGACCTGCGCCGGAGTAATGTGCATTGGACGACCCGTCGACGTGGAGGAGCCACCGGGCTCCAGACTTTGGCTCTTCCAGAGAGTCTGGGTAGAACCGTCCTCCGGGATGGTGCACTCGAGGAGGAAGTCGGCTAGCACTTGAGCTTTGATGGCTGGACGAGGCTGGAAGTGTATGTCATGCTCGCTTAATTCGACGGCCCATTTGGCCATCCTCCCCGACGTCTCCGGACGATGGATCACCGCCCTGATAGGTTGGTCAGTCAGGACTGTCACAAATGTGCTTGGAAATACGGTCGCAGCTTTCGGACTGACGTGACTAAGGCCAACACCATTTTTTCAATCCTGCTGTACCTCGTCTCCGCGTCACGGAGCAGCCTGCTCACATAGTAGATCGGTTTCTGGACCTTGCCTTCTTCTTTGACTAGCACCGAACAAACCGCGCTCTCCGAAACAGCCAGGTACAAGAATAGGGTCTCTCCTAGGGTTGGACTACTGAGAAGCGGAGGCGAGCCGAGGTACTTCTTGAGCTCTTGAAATGATTTCTGGCACTCGGGAGTCCACTGGAAGTTTTTGGCCGATCGGAGAGTTTTGAAGAAGGGGAGGCATCTCTCGGCCGACCGCGCCACAAAGCGGTTAAGGGCCGCTATCCTCCCGGTTAGGCGCTGGACCTCTTTAATTGATGCTGGGGGCGTCATTTGTTGGAGGGCCTGAATCTTCTGGGGGTTAGCTTCGATACCTCGCTGGGAGACCATGAAGCCGAGGAACTTTCCCGAGTTGACGCCGAAGGCGCATTTGGTTGGGTTGAGTTTCATCCCATATTTGCGCAACATTGCAAAGCTCTCCGAGAGATCCTCGACATGCTGTGACGCCTCCTTGCTCTTGACCAGCATGTCGTCCACATATACCTCCATGTTTCGGCCGATTTGCTCCTTGAACACCTTGTTGACCAACCGCTGGTAGGTCGCTCCTGCATTTTTAAGACCGAAAGGCATAACTCGGTAACAGTAGGTACCTCGGTCGGTTATGAAGGTGGTCTTTTCTTCATCTTCAGGGGCCATTCGGATCTGATTATAGCCGGAATAGGTCCATGAATGATAGCATTTGGTGGCCTGAGGTGGCGTCCACGAGCTGATCGATCCAAGGGAGGGGGAAGCTGTCCTTTGGGCAGGCCTTGTTGAGGTCGGTGAAGTCGATGCAGATCCTCCACTTGCCGTTTGACTTTTTTACCATGACGACATTTGATAGCCAATTCGGGTAGTTCACTTCCCGAACGAAGTTGGCCTTTGTGAGTTTGTCGACCTCTTCTTCAATGGCTTTTTGTCGCTCAGGGGCGAAGCTTCTTTTCTTCTGCTTGACAGGCCTGTGCCTCTCGTCCACGTTGAGATGGTGGACGAGAACCTTGAGGTCGATTCCCGGCATGTCGGAGGCGGTCCAGGCGAAGATATCGGCATTGCTCTGGAGGAACTTGATCAATCTGTGCCGAGGCTCTCCTTTGAGTAACGACCCGATCCTTATGGTTCGGTCGGGCCGAGCTTCATCCAATGGTACTTCCTCCAATTCTTCTGCCGGCTCTCCCCGCTGTTCGGCGAAGTCTTCACGAGCGTCTAGCCCGTCAACTTCGGGAATCTGACTGAAGGCTCGTGACGAAACATTGCCGAGCCATGGCCTGACTTCCCCGAACCACTCCGATTCCTCGCCCGGTGGGGAACTTCATAGACAGATGTGGGATAGAGACAACTGCCTTAAGGGACATCAAGCCGGGCCTGCCGAATATGGCGTTATATGGGGACCTGAGGTCGGTTACCAGGAAGTCGTCTGTACAATGGTCACGAGGGGCCAGGTTCCCGCGCGGACCGTCAGGGTGACGATTCCTTCTGGGACGATGACGTCGCCGGTGAATCCCATCAGGTAGAATCTACGGCTCGAAGGTTTTCCATGAGCAATTTCATCCTGGCAAACACACCGAGGTACAAAACATTTACCGAACTTCCACTATCGACGAGGATTCGGCTTACATCATAATTGTTCAAGTTAAGGGATACAACAAGTGCATCATCGTGGGGGAGCTGTATCCCAAGAAGATCATCATCAGAAAAGGAAAGTTCGCCCGTGCGTGCCTTCTTTGGCATCGGCGCATCACCGTCGCCCCTGGAGCTCGATCCGCCGGCCTCCTCAATCATGTTGATACGGCCAACCACAGGCGGATTTGGTGGAGGAGGGAGTTGTGGGAGCTCGGGCTGGCGATCACCTCCTTGTTGCTGTGGCTCGGGCGCCCTCCTGAATTGGTCCAGCCGTCCCCGCCGGATCAGTCTCTCGATTTCGTTCTTCAGCTGCCAACATTCTTCAGTGTCATGACCATGCTCCCTATGGTAGCGGCAGTATTTAGCGGGATCCCTTCGAGTCGGGTTCCCTCGGAGAGGTACTGGCCGGGGAAGTTGGCGCTCTATCTCCATGAGGATCTGCGCCCGGGGCACAGTCAGCGGAGTGTAGCGATCGAACCGCCTGGGAGGACTCCGAGAGCGATTCCTTGGCGGCAGTGGAGGGACTCTTGGGCGGCGGGGCGGACTTGGCCGACGGACAGGGCGGTGTCTGTCGAGAACTTTGGGCTCTTGCTTCTTTCTTGCTTGCTCAGCGCGGGCCACTCTCCACGACTCCTCGACCCTAGCGTACTTGTCCGCAAGGGCCATCATATCAGATAGACATGGGGGGTAGCTGACCTCCATTGCCAGATAGAAGTCGCTCTCCTTCAAAACTCCCCCCGCCAGGGTGGACATAGCCACCTCATGATTAAGGTGGTCCACCTCCAACATGGCCTTGTTGAAACGGCCAAGGTAGTTCCTCAAGGACTCCCCCTCTCTCTGCTTGACTTCGGAGAGGGAGTCGGATCTTCATCGATGGCGGCGGCTGCTGACGAACTGGACAATAAAAAGGTGGCTCAGCTCGTCGAATGAATCAATGGAACCCGGTTTCAAGGCGTTGAACCAGGTTCGGGCGGATCCTCTGAGGGTGGATGGGAAGGCTCGGCAGAGGATTGCATCAGATGCTCCGTGGAACATCATTATTGACCGGAAGCTACTGAGATGGTCGTCCGGATCAGTGGAGCCGTGATAGGGCTCGACGGTCGGTAGCTTAACGTGGGAGGGAATCACTTCCTCCATGATTCCCTTAGAGAAAGGGATGCCCTGCTCTGCTTTGGGCTGGGGCAGATGGGTCTGCTTGGCGGCGTCCAGCTCCTGATGCATCTCTTGGATCTGACGGCGGATCTCCTCCTCACCGGCTAGAGGAGGGGCTGGGCACGAGAACCGTAAGGATGGCGTCGAATCATGGTGAGACGTCGCCGGAGAGAGGGAGCGGGCTCACCGAGATCTGGGAGGATCTCTATCATAACCGGTTCGAGGGACCGGTTTGTCCCCCCTGGGGCGATGTGGGGGATCCACTGATTCATGTGGATCAGAGAAGGAGGTTGCCGGCGAAGAAGAAATCGCCGCTTCTTTCTGAGGACGCAAAGCAGGAGGAGCCGCAAGGCGCTCCTGTACCAGATGGGTAAGGGCCTGGACTTGCTGGACCAGTGTAGTGAACTGGTCCTGGGTCATCGAAATGGCAGGCGGCGATGGAGTCTCGACAGGTGGGGGTTGTGGCGCTGTGGCGCCAGTCGGATCAGGCCTCTGGGAGGCGACCTGATCTTGGGCATCAGAGGTTGCTCTCTTCCGGTTGGCCATCAGAGAGGTTCTTCTTTGGATCGGGATCCTTGTCTCCTTTCTTCAAGTTTTAACGGGACTTGAGGCCCTTCCTCTAGCGCCAATCTATTGCCGCTGAAATCCGTCCTCCGACTCGGGCGCGGTCGATCTCCAGGAAGAGGGGGGCGGACCTGCAAAAGAAGCCCACACGCGGAGGGACGCTGGGGATGGTCCTCCGTGGAAGACCCTCCGACGCTCAAGTCAGTGGAGAAGAAATCGACGATCAACCAGACAGTGAGAGGTGGATCTCTCGGGAGACCTCTCCGGGGGCGGCCAATCGGAGGCTCCAAAGGGAAGGAGCGCCGACGAGCTACCGGCGAGAGCAGGAGAGTGAGAGTGGGGGTGTAAGCGCAAGTGTGCGTACAGAGTTGCGTACCTGAGGAAATCTGCGATTATGATATTTATAGACTGCCACCTGGATCGTGAGCGCCTTCTGGAAGGTCCGGAGGTTGTTATGATACGGAGACGGACAGAATCAGGCCATTGTGGGGCCATTAGGGTCCGTACCCTGTTTGTTTTGGTATCGACGGCTGGGAGAGCTCCTTGGTGTCTCGAGATCGGGTTGAGTAGGCCTGGGGCGGTTACGATAGGCTTTAGGCCACGTTCCGATATGATTCCTTGTCTAGGATGCCGCTCAGGTAGGTTCGGGCTCTCCCGCGTCAGGTTCCGCGGAGGTAGATGTTAGGTTGTGGATCGCTCGAAGGAGCCGAGCTACGGAAGCCCGGAGGAGGCCGAGCTATGGAAGCCCGGAGGGGGCCGAGCTACGGAAGCCCGGAGGAGGCCGAGCTACGGAAGCCCGGAGGAGGTCGAGCTACGAAGGCCCGGAGGAGGCCGAGCTATGGAAGCCCGGAGGAGGCGGAAGCCCGGAGGAGGCCGAGCTACGGAAGCCCGGAGGAGGCCGAGCTACGGAAGCCCGGAGGAGGCCGAGCTACGGAGGCCCGGAGGAGGCCGAGCTATGGAAGCTACGGAAGGATAAGGCCGAGCTACGGAAGCCCGGAGGAGGCAAAGGGAGGAGGTCAGCCTTAGCCGCCTCGCACGGATATTAATGCAATGACGATTTTACCCCCCAACACATTGTATTAGATTATTACATTGATAAATTGATAAATTGATAATTGTATTACATTGATGAATTGATACATTGTATTAGATTATTACATTGATGCATTGATATATTGTATTAGATTATTACATTGATACATTGATACATTGATAATTGTATTACATTGATGAATTGATACATTGTATTAGATTATTACATTGATGCATTAATACATTGTATTAGATTATTACATTGATACATTGTATTAGATTATTACATTAATACATTGTATTAGATTATTCCATTGATACATTGATAATTGTATTAGATTATTGTCTTAAATTATTGTTTTAAATTATTATTGTTTCTTTTCAGAGAGATCCTGTTATGGGAGAGGAGCCATCAAGACTTCATCTGTGGAATACTCTTCATTTTGATAAAAAGAAGAATCAATGGATAAATGAAAAAGCTGAAGAAACCCATATAAGTTTTATCAATTAAAAATACAATATTATTGAATGTAATGTTTTATACTAAACATATTGAATTTGTTTTCTTTTCATTGCAGGCACAGTTAATAGAGCGACTTTCCTCACAGGACTCTACAGTAGAACCAATCAATGAGGATGTCATTTTGGAGGAGGTTTTAGGCTCTAGATCTGGTTATAAAAGAGGATGGGGTCCATTACCGAAGGGTACATCGAGAATTAGAGGTAGTTCTTCATCTTCTGAAAACTCACAATTAAAGGATGAATTACATGAGTGCTGAGAGCTCATCGCTCAGCAAGAGAATAAGCTTGCTCAACAAGAAGATAAGCTCGCTCAGCAAGAGGATAAACTCACTCAGCAAGAGGATAAACTCACTCAGCAAGAGAAGACTATCCAGGATCTAAAGGCGACGACTGCACTGCTTTCATGCGACAGTTAGTGCCTGATATCATCCTAGTGGATCCCAGCAGACTTCACCTCCATAGTACATGTATTTTTTTTAAATTATGTATTTTTTGAAACATTGTATATGATGATTTTATTGAAATGAATGAAAACTTTTATTTTTTTTTGTAAACTTTTATATTAGAAAATTATTTCTAGTATCATTGCTTTAATATTATATTATTGTAACAGGTGCAATACAAAAAAATATTAAAATAAAATTTTAATATTTTTAAAATTTAATTAAAATCTTATTACGGTGACTTATTTTCGCCGTAATAGGTATTACGGCAAAATAAGTCACCGTAATAGGTTTTTATTTAAATTTTAAAAATATTAAAATCTTATTACGGTGACTTATTTTCGCCATAATATCAACCTATTACAGTGAAACTAAGTCGCCGTAATAAGATTTTAATTAAATTTTAATATTAAAATAAAAACTTATTACGACGACTTATTTTCGCCGTAATAGGTTGATATTACGGCAAAATAAGTCACCGTAATAAGATTTTAATTAAATTAAATTTTTAAAAAATATATAACGACGATAGGTTATCGCCGTAATAGGACTCTATTACGACGAAAATAACGCACCGTAATAGGTTATTACGACAACATATTACTACGACGATTTGTAATGTATTACGATGAATTTTTTATCATCATAATAATTTATTACGACGACTTTTGTACCTATTGCGATGAATTAATTCGTCATAATAAGTCATTTTTTTTGTAGTGGGATGATAAGCCGTGCTAAAGTTCAATTTGGTCCCCAAGGCTTTATGAAGACTCTTCCAAAACTGTGATACAAATCTGGTATCCCGGTCAGATACAATAGAGACAGGAACACCATGGAGTCTCACAATCTGCTCCAAATACAAGCTAGCCAATCTGTCACTCGAGACTCCAACTCTGAAAGGTAGGAAATGAGCTGACTTTGTCAGTCTGTCCACAATAACCCAAACTGCATCATTACTCCTGGGAGTTTTGGGCAGACCAGTCACAAAATCCATAGTAATCTTTTCCCATTTCCACTGAGGAATCATCAAAGATTGAAGAGGTCCCGCAGGTTTTTGATGCTCGGCCTTCACCCGCTGACATACTAAGCACTTGGCCACAAACTGAGCAATATCCCTCTTCATCCCTTTCCACCAAAAATTCTCCTTTAAGTCTCTATACATTTTAGTACCACCAGGATGCACAGTATAGGGAGAGTAGTGAGCCTCCCTCAAAATCTCGGCTTTCAACTCCTCATTGCTAGGTACACAAAGTCTGCCTTCAAATCTCAGGGATCCATCATCCATTACATAAAATCCACTCTGATCTCCTGACTGAACAGCAAACTTAATTCTTTGAAGATCTGGATCTTCCATCTGGGAGGACTTAATTCTGTCAACAAGAGTCGGCTGAAGAATAAGTGCAGCAACAAGTCCATCAGACTGCTGTACTCTCAGTCCAATCTCCCACCTCTCGAGGTCCTTCAGAATGTGAGGCTGGGAGGTAAGCATAGCAGCTAACTCAGAAGAGGTCTTCCTACTCAAAGCATCAGCCACAACATTAGCCTTCCCAGGATGATAATGTAGATTCAGATCATAGTCCTTCAGAAGTTCCAACCACCTCCTCTGCCTCAAATTGAGCTCCTTCTGTGTGAAGATATTTTAGACTCTTATGGTCTGTATACACATCACACGACACCCCATAGAGATAATGCCGCCAAATCTTCAAAGCAAAAACCACCGCAGCTAATTCCAGATCATGAGTAGGATAGTTCTGCTCATAAGGCTTCAGTTGTCTGGAAGCATAGGCTATCACCTTTCCATTCTGCATTAGAACACATCCCAATCCTTTCCGAGAGGCATCAGTATAAAGTGTAAAACCCTCAGATCCTGTCGGAAGAACAAGGATGGGAGCTGACACCAAACGCTGCTTTAACTCCTGAAAACTTTCCTCACACTCCTCTGACCAGTCAAACTTCACTCGTTTCTGGGTTAAACGAGTTAGGGGTAGAGCGATGCGAGAGAAGTCTTCCACAAATTTTCGATAATACCCGGCTAGCCCCAAGAAGCTTCTGACTTCAGCCACATTGGAAGGTCGGCTCCAGCTAATAATAGCTTCAATCTTCTTCGGGTCCACAGAAATGCCATCCATAGAAATTACGTGACCCAAGAAAGCTACTTGGTCCAACCAAAACTCACACTTCTGCAGCTTGGCATAAAGCTTCTTCTCCCGAAGAGTCTGAAGCACAATCCTCAAGTGATCCTCATGCTCCCTGAGACTCTTAGAATAGATCAAAATATCATCAATAAATACAACCACAAACTGATCCAAGTATGGCCTAAATATTCTGTTCATCAAATCCATGAACGCTGCCGGGGCATTAGTCAAACCAAACGGCATCACCAAAAACTCATAATGGCCATATCTAGTTCTGAAAGCTGTCTTAGGCACATCCCCATCCTTGACTTTAAGCTGATGATAACCTGACCTGAGATCAATCTTAGAGAATACCCGGGCTCCTTGAAGTTGGTCAAACAAGTCATCAATCCTCGGCAAAGGGTACTTATTTCGCACTGTCACCTTGTTGATTTCCGGTAATCAATGCATAGCCGAAGACTGCCATCCTTCTTCTTAACAAATAGAACTGGAGCACCCCAAGGAGAAGCACTAGGCCTGATAAATCCCCGATCTAGGAGTTCCTGCAATTGATCCTTCAACTCTTTTAGCTCAGCCGGGGCCATACGATAAGGGGCCTTGGATATAGGTCCAGTTCCAGGAATCAAAGTCAATGGAGAACTCAACCTCCCGGTCAGGGGGCAACTCCGATAATTCATCCGGAAAGACATCAGGGAATTCTCTAGCTATAGGAATATCCTCCAACTTGGCCTCTTTCTTTGAAGATCATTAATAACAGCAAGAAATCCTTGGCCACCACTCCTCAGATATTTTCAGCCTGTAGTGCCGAAATGAACACTGAGGCTAGAAGTTTCTGGCCACCAGTAAAACTAAATTCGGGCTGACAAGGAATTTTGAAGTTGACGATCTTCCTGAAACAGTCTACAGAAGCATGATAGGAAGCTAACCAATCCATGCCAAGGATAACATCAAAGAATTTCAGTGGAAGGACAATAAGATTGGCATTCAGCTTCCTATCCTCAATGATAATCAAGCAGGATTTGCATACTGTATCAACTTTCATAGTATCACCATTTGGAAAGGCAATGTGCAACTCATGGTCTAGAGATTCAGGTGTCAATGATGCATTCTTGCCAAGGTAGGTGTCAGATATAAACGAATGCGTGGCACCCGGATCAATTAGAGTCTGAGCATAATCATTGCCTATCTTAATCATTCCTGTTAAATTAGTTGTGGTTAATATCATCATAAGCTAAAGTGTCAGGTTTATCTAAGTATAATGTCATCAAAATATGTTCTGTACGTGTTATCATGTCAATATGTCCGTGTCCCTAGGGACATAACCGAGCTCTGATACCACTAAAGCTGTCACGCCCCAAACCCAGATATCGGGCTAGGGTGACAACCCGCCGGGTGCCGGGCATGCAAGGCGTCACAAAAAATTTTCACATAACACTATTATGTATATAACCAAGCCAAATCCATCACTGAATACTAAAAGTTTTGGGTTACAAACCCTTACACATCACAATAATAAAGTTTGGGCAGCAAGCCCTACACATAAGTAATACTGGGGTTACAACAAAATAATGGGTCTTGTTTTATTTAATAGAAGATTCATCACCCCAACAATCCATCTTCAGTCTCGTGGCTCTGACAAAAACATTGTAAGATTTTTATGAGCTTACACTCAATAAGTAAGCCACGTTATACAGTCAATTCATAGCATAACAATCAATAAGTACATAAATGATTTGCATGCTTAAACATTCCACAAATACTCAAACATGCAATGTAAGTAAACCCACTGTTTATACACTCAATGGTAGCTGCAAATGTGACCCACGGCCCTGCAATATCCCATAGTGTACCAATAAGTATCCCCCTACTGAAAGGGTCCAGATACCAGGGTCATGCCATATCATAATCCATCAGAACACATACTCTATATGTGTGATGCCACCTCGAACCAAGCAGAACACATCCTCTAGATGTGTGATGCCACCTCATAGTAACTCAGAACACATCCTCTAGATGCGTGATGCCATATCGAACCAAGCAGAACACATCCTCTAGACGTGTGAATGACATAAATAAACAGAACACATCCTCTAAACGTGTAGGTGGCATAAATCATCAGAACACATCCTCTAGATGTGTGTGTGGCATGACATGATAAAGGAGAACCGCGGCGACACATAGCAGTACCTCACATCATGCACAAACATATCAATAACATCTTTATATTGCATAAACAGTGGATTATACTTACTTAACAATTGCATGTAATATCTCACATCAATGTCATAATAACTGCATCTCTCATGCATAGCATCCACATATGAAATCATTCTCAATCATAGCACATAAACACAATGTATTCATAACATTCATCTACTTACAATTTAGACAATATCCATAACAATTCTTTATGTCACAATATAATTACGATTTAAATATTCATATAATGAATAAAATAATTTATTAAATACTGATAACTGGCTTACTTACCTTAGTACGCAATCCAACAGGTATATCAGCTAGTCAGATGTCGAGCACCTACAGGATCATTTTACACAATTAATTTATTAGAAAAGAATATTAAAATGACCCTTAGAATTTCTACCCAGACTAGTTCACGGGCCCAACTTTGGGCTTGAATATCTTCCACTATACACACCCAATTGGGGAAGTAAAAATACCCCAAGAAACTAGAATTTACCCAGATTCTAGCCATATAATTATTTTGCTAATCCCGGTCCGTTACGGGGCCAAAAACTAGCCCCAAATCTGTTCGCTGCATGACCCAATAGGCCTTGAACCGACCGGCCCAGCCGGCCCAATTCAGCCAAAGCCATCCCAATCCCCTGTTTCACCGAACAGGGGACGGGTTTCATGCCCGCGGCCAGGGCCGCCGCCAGCCAAATTGAGGGCAGCCCGGCCTCCGGTGGTCGGGCCAGAGCCGGCCGCCGCCGCGGCCGACCACCAATCCCCTCCTCTCTCTCTCAATTTCTCTCTTTTCTCTCTCACATCCGCGCGGCACGTCACTGTGCCGACAGCACGGCCGGCCACCTTGGCTGGCCGGACCTCCACCAGACGCACGCCTAGCGCCGGTGGAGGCGACAGGCCGGAGCTCAGGCCCGCGAGGCGGCGAGCACGTCGCCGGGCCCGAACCAACCAGCATCCGCCACCGCGCGAGAGAAGGGCCGATTGGCCCTCTCTCTCTCTCTCTCTCCACCACCACCCCGCCGGACACCTCCCCCAGTGCCGGCGGGGTTGCCGGCCGAAGCTCAGGCCCGGCGAGGCAGCGAGCACGCCGCCGGCCTGAACCAAGAATCGGCCGGCCTCCCTCTCTCTCGCTCTCTTTCATCTCTCTGTTTCTCGCGCTCTCTCTGTCTCTCACGCTCTCTCTCTCTCTCTCTCTCTCTCTCTCTCTCGGCCAGGGGATTACCTGAAGGAAACGGAAGCCAGGATGATGGAGAGAGTCTCCCTCCATCACATATATAATCCCCCGCGTAACGCTTCAGTTTAAGGGGTCAGGAAAACGAAGCGCTTCGCTGAGAGCGAAGCGTCGGATAGCACAGGACCAAGTCTTGAACCTGGTTCACATGAACTGGGAACCGGGTACTACAATATACCATCAATACATCACCCACCTTAGGAGTGAGAGCTAATGGATAAATATTATTCAAGGAGAGATCATTATCTGTTCGGCATCTAAATATAGTCTAGATGGTATTCAGTTGCAGGTTATCCACCGTATATAGGTTATCAGATTAACCAGCTAAGCTAAGTTGAGGGTTAATAATATTATTTGATCAAACCCCCTAGAAGCTACTTAAACCTGTTTAACTTTACGTAAGACAAACTTTAGCAGAGCTTGTGTCCGAAACTGGGAGCTGCATGATGCCTCATCTTTATCAATCTCATCAATTTCATCAACCAACAACAGTTGTGGTATCATAATTATTATACTCGAATTGGTTCACTTGACTTACATTTTGCTACCAGGAAAAAAAAAAGGGAAAAAACACAAGAACATCATGCAAGTAGTGATGAAGAAGGAAGTTAATTAGCTTGCTGCTACCAAGTTGATCGAGCTTAAGCTGCTGAATGAGGTCAATATTGTTGGGAGGGAGCAACCAACAAATATTTGCATTCTTCTAGAGTGAGTGACAGATAATTCGGATCTTGACTTTGCAAGGAAATAATCGAACCTTTTTTGATTTTGAGAGCTTAACTTGGGGCGATCACATGCACAAACGTGTGCAGTTCTTTGATCATGCATGGCATTTGGAGTAGTCCGCTGATCGATCGAGGTCCACTTAATTGGCTGGCTCATATGACCACTAGCATTTCAAAAGATCCCATCATCAACGGAGCTAGTCAAGGGGCAAGAGCACGTAAACTTCCACCCACGTAGATTTAATTTTCCATGAACGTGATAAAGTGAACCAACTACAAGTCTAACATGCATGCTATTCTTTTTTACGGGGAGATCCCATGACATTACTAGTAAATCTGAGATTCTATTTGGATTGATCATTGAGATAGTTGTTGAACGATAGCTATCAAATATAATGATTGGCAAATAGCTAAGATCAATAGCCAATCCAAATAGATTCTACGTTAATAGGATTCGTTCGTATATTTTTTTTCTTATTTTGTTTGAAAAAAAAAGGATTGAACTGCTTTAATATGTTTGCTTGGTGGCATGCATGACCATCTATCTTTATTTTTTTATAATATAAACTAAAAAATTATTTTGATGTGGGGGCTAGCTAACCTAGATTAGCCGGTTGGCATCCCTCTCCCACCACTTAGAATAGGCATAGTATATTTTTAATAATAATATTGCTGCTGTAAATTCTTCAAAAGGAACAAAGATGATGACGACAACTAATTTTTAAAATATCTTTTAGTTTAATAATAAGATCTATTTATGAAAGTATTGAAATTATTTATTATTTATTTATTTAGTCAAGATTAATGCCTAACATTAATCATTCTAGTTTTAATAATACTTAAATATATATATAGCATCTATATAAACTGAAACTTCATCGAAAAACACCATGCGCTTACAATGAACCAGTATAATGTCTTACTTTAACAAATATAATAATAATATAAAATTCAATTAATTATTTTAATTTAAAAATCAGATTCTCTTAACCTTCCAATTATCTAGTTTACTATTAAAAATGAGTTTCCATTATTAACCTCGTTTAAATAATAATATCATGCTTGCCTATGCCTTATCTATATTATTTTAAAAAAATAATGTAGCATTTACCATTGATATTCTATTGACAGAATAATAATATTATTAAGATTTATTTAAAAAATAGTAACATTAAGAAAGCATGCATGTGCTCTAATATGACATGCATGGCACATGCTTCATCCTCAAATACGAGTTAGGTAAAGAAATTCGGTCATGCACTACCACCCATACTAGTGACCATCCATATCAAACAACTCTCTATGAAGGAGATTGTCTGCCATGACAAGAGAGCTTGTTGCTTGTTACCCAAACTTTTATTGCCCCTTTTTTTTTTTTTTAAGATCCAAGCTAAACTTTGTTTTCTAATAGCCAAAGATAAGCTGTCTCTATGTGGACAGAGCATGGAAAAAAAAAATATGGGAAGCCTCTGTTTTCTAGCCGTTTGCAGTCTTTTGTAAGTGTTAAAGCCCAAAAACATCACTTTCATCAACAAGCTTTCATGGTTATGTTAGTCAAAAGAGGGGCTTCGACTGGTCCACGATGGACCACAAGAGATGAAACCTCTTCATGCCTTTACCCAGACAAGGTTATATGTGGTTTGGCTCATTAAGGATCGAATGTGACCTGGTTGATATGTTCATGAGCTGGCTCTTTATAATTCTCCTTGCTTTCTTTGTTTTTATTTGACCTTCCAAAACTTGTTGTGCCATGAGTGTAGCAAAAAAAAGCATATTAATACTCAGATATAAAAATAAATGAGATATTTAAAATTATGTAAATTATAGAGAAATTAAGCTGATGAGTCATACAATAAAATTATGGAAGAAAATAATAGAAAATCAAATAAGAGCTGAAACTTTGGTGTCAAATAATTAATTTGAATTTATGCCTAGGTTATTTATTTATTAAGAAGATTGATGGAGAGCTATAGGGAAAAGAAAAAAAAACCTTCATATGGTCTTTATTGATTTAGAGAAAGCATATGATAGAATACCTAGAGAAATAATATGATGGGCTTTAGAGAAAAAAGGAGTTACTAAAAGGTACATAAAATTAATAAAAGATATGTATGATAGAGCAATAACTATTGTTAAAACAACAATAGGAGAAACTACTGAGTTTTCAATTACTATAGGTTTACATCAAGGATTTGCCTTAAATTTGTATCTTTTTGTATTAGTTACGGATGAATTAATCAAACATATTCAAAATGATATCTCATAGTGTATGTTATTTGCAAATGATATAGTGTTAATTAATGAAACTAAATCTGGAGTAAATGCTAAGCTAGAAATTTGAAGAGAAGCTTTAGAATCTAAAGATTTTAAGATTAGTAGAACTAAAACTGAATACATAAAATGTAATTTTAGTGGGAGTAGAAATAAAAATGAAGAAACAGTGAAGATTCCAAGCCAAGAGATATCAACGAGTAGAAAATTTAGGTATTTGAGATCAATTATCCAGCAAGAAGGTAAAATAAATGAAGATGTACGTGAATCATAGAGTTAAAGCGGGATAGAATAAGTTGAGGAGTGCTTCAAAATATTGTATGATCGATGCATCCTATTAAAATTGAAAAAAAAAATTATAAAATCATTATTAGGTTAGCTATGCTATATGGAACAGAGTGTTGGACAATATTAAAACAACATGTGAATAAATTAAGTTGATAGAAATGCGTATGTTAAGATGGATATGTGGTAAAACTTTAAAAGATAGAATTAGAAATAAACATATAAGAGAAATGATGGAAGTAGTCCCAATTGAAGATAAAATGAGAGAAAATAAATTACGGTGGTTTGGACATATACAATATAGATCTTTAGATGCTTCAGTTAGAAAGAACAATATTCCATGGTAAGGATAGAGGTAGAGGTAAACCTAAACTAACATGAATAGAAATAATTAAAAAAGATATAACTGTTTATAATTTGGATATCGACTTGGTCCTAATAGAGCAAAGTGAAGGAAGCATATTTATGTAGCCGACCCTATGTAGTTGGAAAAAGGCTTAGATGAGTTGAGTTGAGTAGTCAAATTTTTGTTAGAAAAGCATCACAGATCCGGATCTAGAACAATCTCATTATCTTAGTTTATAAATGGATGCCAGTGACTTTGCTGACATCATAATGCTCATTAACTGTTTAATTATGTTTAGTACAAGGTGACCATTTCATCATGATATATTAGAATATTGTGAAATTTGGACTTCATGTCATTTGAGAGACTAGTACGTTTGGCAAAATAAAGTCTAATACATCCAACTTTTGTGTCAATGCAATGAGGAAGATGTCATTAAAAAGACAAACAGAGACGAATCCTTTGAGATTATGCAGAGATTTGCAATATGGAACAGCTAAACTACCACATTCAGGAAAGCTTCTAGTATTATCAGGTAATGTAATGGACCTCAATGAGTAGCCAGTGTGGCAGAAGAAATATTTCTTGCATTTATTTGAGGAGATAAAATTACATTTTAATCTGTAATTGTAAGTCTAAGACTGCAGATATGCTGAAATAGGCGACCATATATTGCAACATGCTTCTCAAAAGAATATCTGTAGGAAGTGGTCTTTTGATTAGGCCAAATTCATCAATTTGTGCCGGTAAATTATGTCAAACTTCTTGAAACAACAATATATAGGAGTGGAAGAATGATAGTCTTTAATTTAACATCCTTTCGTACCATCACTAGGATCCATATTTAATCAGTAATTGGTTTGCTTGGCATATCATATAAATCATGTACGGCGATTACTGGATCCAAATTTTGTCAGTGTTGCACATTGGCCAAACTCCTAGTACTCAAATTCATCACTATGTGCAACATGTTGAATGTTTTTTTCTTCTCGCAATTCAAACCTTCTGGAGAAGCAAACAACATGACAAAGATTCGTGCAGCCAGGGAAGGTCCAGACCACTAATACATTGTGTTCTGAAAATATTCGAGCGAAAGAGAATTTGCTACTTATTCTCAGTTATAATGCGTCCAAGCATAAACTATGCCAAGCTACTAACATCTACATTCAAAATTTGTATAGCTTTTTGCAAAGAATTATGCCATAATTTCATGACAACATCCTTCTCAACTGTGGGATTTCAGTGCTTGCCATGCATGCAAATCACCATTTCACTGTGGCCATGGCTGAGCCAAATAGTGGTTGCTTGTTTATTTCTTTTTAATGAAAGAAAATTGATACACAAGGTGGTCCAAGTGACGAAACGTATCCATTTCATTTCACATTTAAGATGCAAAATTATTTAGTCAATTTATCGTGTGACACTTTCTATATATCGAGATATGTTTGTCACACGAGACTAGTTTACTAAAATTTATTACGTAAAGTATTTCGGCGGAATTAAGTAGTGAAAATGATGGGTTTATGTCTCAAGACAGAGAGCCACACTCTCAAGTCTTAACTGCCAGCAATCTCTCTTGCCCAAAGCTTTCACAAAGTCGTCAACTAACATTCAAAATTAGCGGAGCCGTTGGATTTATTTTTTTTTTTTTTTGGTGCCCACGGGACTCGAGAGTTGTCAACGAGATTAGCTCAACCTAAATTTACGCCTCCTAGCTTTTGTTTTCGCTAGCCTTTTCTAGTTAGTTAGGCCCCTAGTGTACTGTTTTTCGGTGCTGATTGACCTTAGATTATGGAATAATTTCCGAAGGCCCTAGAAATCAAGGAACTCACGAGGTCCTATTTTTCAATAAATCAACTTATTTCCTCTATTAGTCGGTATGGTAGTCAGCTAATGTCAAGGAACTTGCCACAAAGTAATTTCACATAGAGTTTTCTTTGCTTAGTTAGCATTGTAGTCAACTTCTGTGGCTCAAACAGAAGCTTCTTTGAAAGTAGTCGGCATGGTAGCCGACTACTTAAAGTTTTCTCCTATTTCTTCTTGAGTAGCTAGCATGGTAGCCGACTATTGATGAAGTAGTCGGCAACCATACCAGCTACTGAGATGGGAAACATTGGTTAGCCGACATGATAGCCAGCTATTGTGAATCATTAAAGTTTCATCTTGCTTAAAACTTATAAGAGTTATGGTATATTCTTGATATATTTGCTGTAAGGCTCCATTGTGTCTGTGAAATAAGAAGCTAACCGAGTAGGCTAAGACTATAATCATTTGGGATAACGATTGTGAATAAAAATTTTAAGAGATTCTTGAGGAGTGGATGTAGATGCTCAGTTTGGCACCGAACCACTATAAAACCTCTTGTGTTTGTATAATTGGATTTTGTTGTGCTTGATTTATTCTCACTTTACCTCACTCACCTTCAAATTATAAAACTTTAATTTTATATTATTGCACATATCTGCTAAGATTTTAAAATTTTTAAAAGAACCCCATTTACCCCCTCTATTGGGTTACAATATTTGGACAACAATAGTTAAGAGATCAAAAGTTATTGTTCGGTTCTGTTGGCCTAGGTGGCAACCCAAGAGGGGGGATGAATTGGGTTCTTTAAAAAATTTTACAATTAAAACTAATTCCACAAGATGAATGTGCACAAGTAAAGTGTAGAGAGTGTGATGCTATGAATGATGAGCACAATACAAAAAGAAAGAGAAAGAGAAAAGATAAGCACGACAAACACAAAAGGTTTATAGTGGTTCGGTGTTAGCTACACCTACATCCACTCCTAAGCAACTCTCGGATACACACTATAATCACCATGATTACAGCAGAGTTGTTTTACAAGATCACAACCTAAACTTGTTATTTTACAATAGGATCACAACAAACCCAGTCGGTTTTTCAGAGGTTCACCAGCACACAACCTAACACAAGCTAATCTTAGCTTGCCCGAGGTCAACTACCTCAACTGATTCAATCCCTTGATTGAATTAGAAAGCAAACAAATCAAGTAAATATTTACACAATTTAAACGCTCCTCGAATGAGCAGATAAACAATATAAATAAATGAGAATAGAAAAGCCTGATTTGAAGCTGTTTGATGTTGAGCTTTTCTTCTTTTTCTCTTCTCTTCTGAATGATCTTTCAAAGCTTGAACTTAGCCTCTTGAAGAAAACTTGGTGAAGAGACGGATGAAGAACTATAGGGCTCTTGCTTTTCTTCTTCTAATTTATGGAAATCCTTTGGATTTGATCTTAGAAAGCTTTTGGATTTCTCTTCTATTTCTTTTGAACAGTGAGGCTTTGACTCAGAGATTTCTCTCTTTGAAATTTCTCTATTTTCCTCTTTTTCTTCTCTCTTGTTTTTGAATGGTCGGAATCTCCTTTTTATAATCTCTCTTAATCCATGTTTTTGATGCAAACTAGCCGTTGAGAGTACTTGGATTAGTTCAACATGCAAAGGCAAAGAGCCGTTGAAGAGTAGATGAAGAAATATGACCATTGGAGCCATTTCTGATAAATCTGAAAATCATCTCTAACAGGTTGGAGTCAGCTCCAATCTTTCAAGGTATCGGCTCTAAGTTAGGTTTTCCAAAATAGTAAGAAAATGTTCATCATGGAGTTGGCTCTGGAATTCTGTGGGGTCGACACATCGCGAGCTGGAGTCGGCTCTAATTTTCCTGGGGTCGACACTAACAGTATACCAAAAAATGCAGTCTATGTTCTCAGGTTAGAGTCGACTCTAATTCTGCTAGTGTCGACTCTAAAATCTAAAGTAGAAATATAGTTCTCTGTAACTCAGGTTAGAGTTGGCTCTAATTTTCTGGGCGTTGACTCTAAACCGTGCCGAATGTGCCAAAGAGTTTCGATATACGCTCCGAAGTTGGCTCTAATGTTTCTGGGTGTCGACTCTAAACTTTGAACTTTGATACATACCACTAAAAATTGATTCAAGCCCATTTTTGCATGAATTATAAATATTTAACCTTTCTAAATTCTTGAAACACTTATCAATTTCATTAGTATTATAGGGAATATACTCATGGCTTTTGTTAATCATCAAAATCAATAAATGAGTCAACAATCTCTTCCTTTTTGATGATGACAAAAACATTGAGTATATGCATAATCAATTAATGCATAATTGTCAAAATAAGCAAATTCATAGTTATTCAATAACCTTAACCAAAAGTAATTTAAATGATTATCTTATGTGTCATACAAATAGAATTTTCAAATGGGATTTTAGCAACACAGTTAAGCTCCCCCTATGTATGTGCATACAACATATCCATTTTAAGTTCATTTAAGTCCATATGCATATACACTCTTTCTCTCCTTTTTTGTTATTAACAAAAAGGTTAAGAAGTTGTAGGGTAGACATTGCTTAAATCAAAATCAATACAGGAATTGAATAATTCAAAATTTGAAATGCAAATGTCAATATTGATTTCATATAAAATTCACTGAGTACAAAGTGTCAAACATGTCAAGACAAAATAGTCACAACAAGATACATTGTTTCTAATTCCAACAAAATGATACTATTTGTCTTAGATACAAACTAGTTTTCATATGCTAAACTTAAAATCTAAAGATAGCTTGAGATAGATTGAATTTGATTGGTTTGAAGTAGAGTTGACTTGGCTTGGCTTGGAAAAGGATCATCTCAGAATCTTCATAAGTTCTGCCAAAATTTGTCCCATTCCTTTTTCTTGAATCTTCATAAAGTCATTAAGCAGTTTCTCAACTAATGAGCAGCTGCTGTGACTTTCTCTTGAAGTTATGCATTACATATGGAATAGTATCAGAGTCACCTCTAATGTCCTTGATTTTGTCAAATATTAACTTTAGATCAGTCTTCAAGGTATCTGAAGATGTACTAAGTGATGACTCAATCTCATTAACTTTTTCTTCCAAAGAGTAGCATAGCTGCCTCATCCCCAAAAGTTGATTTCTTACATCATCCTTAATTTTGGCTTCATGATCTGCTAAAGAGCTTTAAGCTGCTAACTGCCTTTCAAAAAATTTAGAAGGATTTTGGTCAAAGGTTGAGCTGCTGGTGCACTGGGGGTGGAACTAGGTCCAGGTGATGAGTGCCTCACAGATGGTCCAGCCTCTGAAGGACCAAGGTGCTCAGCTTCACCTGCTCTTTCTTCACATGTCCTTTCCTTTCCCATTGCCATTTCTTTCTTAAACCCATCTATGTATGTAGCCAAACTATAGTAATCTGTATGTCTCAATTTCTCATTGGCTCATTTTCAAATGATTACCCTTGGCTTTGAAAATTTTAGTAATATCATGCCATAGGGCAAGGTTGATCTCTTCTTGCTACAGTCAGCAATATACCAATATCATGCTCTAAATTTATGGGCTTCCAACTACACATCCATAACACAATATCCTTTCAGAAACATATCAAATCTCCCAATCTTGGGAAATAAATCCTACTACAAATATTATGAAAGTCTCAATTCCAAAGGTAATTGATTTGCAGACTTCCTCAAAACCAACAATCTTTTCCTAATCTTGATAGAGCTGGGCTCTCTATCAGTGTGAAAGCTTACCACATGGAATTCCAACAATTTCCTAAAATTTCAAAGTTTGAATCTATTTCCTCTAACAGAGCTAACAATCCCTCCATCTCCTCTAGATAAATTATAAAATTCCTTACTAGGGCTGGGTAGGTAGGGACAATCTAAAGAACATATCTTTTCCCAACCCATTCAATTAACTGCCTCCCAAGAAATCCTTCGCCTCAAAAAATTCAAAGACTTTCCTCCCGTAGTATCACTTATCGGCTAAGTCTATCTGGGTGAAGGTGGAGTGGAGAAGCACTTGGAGTTGAGAAGATGAGGTTGGAAATGCTCGGTGAAGGCTCACGCGGGACGCCACGGTCCTCCTTCCTTTACCGGCCGCTCCAAGGAGATCCACGGTTTTAGGGGCCATTGATCTAAGGAGGATGGAATTAAGGATTTTAGGGTTTGGGAAATTTTGGAGAGAGTATTTGGAGGATTTGAGTGATAGAAATGAAAAGGAGTCGACTCTGCCCTAGATAAATCGACCTGGGACCACTTCGAGTCGGCTCCGCAAAGCGAGGGGTCGACTCCCTAACAAGTCATCCCGAAGTGGAGTCGACTCGCAGAGAGGGTCGGCTCTCAGTAGAAACATGGAGTCGACTCCGATACTCACCGTCGGCTCCGACCATTTCAGAGAAAAAAAATGAAGTTTCAATAATCTGAAATGTGTCCAAAATGATCATAAAATTGATAAATAATCATTGGAATTGATAGATCAATTAGATTGAATTCTAGATAAGATTTCCTTAAAGATCAAGGATTTCAAGAAAATTTAATAAAATTTCCTTAGGGTTTCAAATCATTCTAATGGATCACAAATCCTAACTCTCCTCTAAGATAACAGAATCTTTCTTCACTCAAGGGTTTTGTAAATATATCAGCTAATTGTTCTTCAGTATTACATAATCAAGACAAATTCATTATTAGCTACATGTTCTCTTATAAAATGATATCTAATTTCTATGTGTTTGTTCTAGAATGTTGAATTGGATTTTTTGTTAGATTAATTGCACTTGTGTTATCACATTTATAGGTGTTTTATCAAGTGTGATACCATAGTCTTCAAGTTGTCGCTTAATCCATAGGATTTGAGCACAGCAACTTCCAGCTGCAACATATTCAGCTTCAGTAGTTGATAATGCAACTGAAATTTTGCTTTTTGCTAAACCATGAGATTAAGTTACTTCCTAAGAATTGGCATGCACCACTTGTGCTTTTTCTATCTAACTTACATCCAGCATAATCAGAATCAGAATATGCAATTAAGTTTAATGTTGAGTCTCTAGAATACCATAAACCTACATTTTTGTTCCACTTAAGTATCTTAGTATTCTTTTAACAGCAATTAAGTGTGATTCTTTAGGTTCAGACTGAAATCTAGCACATAAGCAAACAGCAAACATTATATCTGGTCTACTTGCAGTTAAGTAAAGTAGGGATCCGATTATACCTCGATAATATTTTTGATCAACCTTCTTACCTTCTTCATCTTTGTCCAGCTTGCATGAAGGACTCATTGGTGTTCCAAGGGGTTTGATTGATTCCATACCAAACTTCTTGAGAATTTCTTGTGTACTTTGTTTGGTTGATAAAGATTCCCTCTTTGCTTTGTTTGATTTGGAGTCCAAGGAAGAAGTTGAGTTCTCCCATCATGCTCATTTCAAATTCCCTGCATCAACTTAGCAAATTCTTGACATAGAAGATTGTTAGTAGCACCAAAAATAATATCATCAACATATATTTGAACTACTAATAAATCTTTTCTTTTCTTTTCAAAAAAATGTTTTATCAACATTTCCTCTTATAAAATCATTTTCAATTAAAATTTACTTAATCTATCATACCAAGCTCTAGGTGCTTGTTTCAAACCATATAATGCTTTGTGCAATTTAAAAACGTGATTTGAAAATTCATGATCTTCAAAACCTGGTGGTTGTTCTACATATACTTTTCATTTATAAATCCATTTAAAATGCACTTTTTACATCCATTTGAAATAAGTTAAAATTCATGTGACATGCAAATGCAAGTAATAGTCTAATGGCTTCTAATCTAGCTACTGGTGCAAAGGTTTCATCAAAATCAATACCTTCTTCTTGATTATATCCTTTTGCAACTAATCTAGCTTTTTCTAATTACTATGCCATTTTTCATCTAGTTTATTTCTAAATACCCATTTTGATCCTATAACAGAATGATCTTTAGGTCTTTCAACTAATGTCCATACATTATTTCTAGTAAATTGATTTAATTCTTCTTGCATTGCTAACATCCAATTATTATCTTTTTCAGCTTTTCAATAGTTTTAGGTTCAATTTGTGATACAAATGCAAGATGATTACTAATATTTCTCATAGATGATCTAGTTCTTATTCCTTGAGATGGATCACCTATAATCAATTCCTTAGGGTGACTATAAGCATATCTCCAATCTCTAGGAAGATCTATATCATTATGATTAGTGTTAGTATCATCATCCTTAGGTGAATCATTATCTTTAGCTTCTTGCTCATGATCTGAAGATACATCAATATTTAATTTTTCAAGATCTTTTCAATTATGTTTGTATCTTCCTCATCATCAATCTTTTCGGAACGAGTTGCTAAAGATTCATCAAAAACTACATGAATGGATTCTTCAACAACTTTTTCTTGTTAAATACTCTATATGCTTTACTAGTTGTTGAATATCCTAAGAATATTCCTTCATCAGATTTAGCATCAAATTTGCCTAAATTATTTTTACCATTATTATGAACAAACATTTACAACCAAATGCATGAAAATATTTAATGTTGGGTTTTCTATCATGCCATAATTCATAAGGTGTTTTCTTAAATTGGTCTTATTAAGCTCTATTTAGGATGTAACATGCTGTGTTAATAGCTTCCGCCCAAAATTTTGGGAGTTGCTTTCACATAGCATGGTACGGGCCATGTCTTCTAAGTCCTATTTTTTCTTTCAACTACTCCATTTTGTTGTGGGGTTCTAGGTGCAGAAAAATTATAATACCATTTTCATTGCAAAAATTTTTCAAATAAATGATTTTCAAATTCAGTTCCATGATCACTTCTTAGAGACACTATGGTAGTGTTTTTTCTCATTTGTGACTTTCTTGAAGAATTTCAGGAATATCGAGAAAGTCTCATCTTTGTGAGCTAAAAACAATACCCAAGTGAATCTAGAGTAATCATCTACAATCACAAGACCATATTTCTTTCCTCCTAGACTTGTGGTTCTAGTTGGTCCAAAAAGGTCCATGTGAAGTAGCTCTAATGGCCTAGAAGTTGAAACAATATTTTTAGATTTGAAAGAACTTCTTGTTTGTTTTCCAAATTGACATGCATCACATATTTTGTTATTTTCAAAATCTATTTTAGGTAGACCTTTACTAAATCCATTCTAATTAGTTTTGAAATTAGGTGTGTGCTTGCATGACCTAATCTACGATGCCACAACCAACCAATCTCATTCATATTAGCATTATTAGCAACTAAGCAATGATTACTAGTAGACAAATTGTCTAATCAATCAAGTATACATTGCCATTTCTATTTCCAATAAAAAATGCTATTATCAATGGGATTAGCTACTGTGCATATAGAAGATTCAAATGATACTTTAAAACCTTTATCACATAATTGGCTTATACTAATTAAGTTATGCTTTAAACCATCAACATAAAGTACATTTTCAATAAATGTGGATGGAGTTATTTGAATTTTACCAAACCCCAGATTTGGCCTTTGCCATTATCGCCAAATGTAACAACTCCTCTTTTTCTTCAAGGGTGATGAATTCTTCTTTGTCACCCGTCATATGTCTTGAGCAGCCACTATCAAGATACCACTTTCTCTTTGATCTTTGGCCACAAGACATTCCTGCAATGAAATCAACTTTATGTTTAGGTACCCAAGCTTTCTTGGGTCCTTCATGGTTAGTAGCAACAAATATTGTTCCTTTCGGAACCCATATTTTCTTCCTTTATATTTAAGTTTTATTTTTTGAATTACATTCATAAGATTTATGTCCTTTTTGTTACAATTAACAAAAATATTTTTTTGCAAAAAATTTTTAAAGTTTTTTTTTTAGTGTTATACCTAATCCAGCCTTATCAAAAACTGCTTTGATTATTTAAAATTTAAGTTTTTGAGCTATGTAAATTTATCAACAATGTTTTTATATTTTTTAATTCTTTCTTTAAATTATCATTTTCATTAGAAATTGATTCTTTTTCTTTTAGCTTCCTTTTCTTTTTAATTTTCAATTTTTCATTTTTCTTTTTAAAAGTTAAGTTTTCAGTTTTCTTTTTTTTAAAATCTTGAAATCATACAATTCATTGAAAGCATCAAAATTCATCAAAAGCAAAATCATCAGGGTTTCAGAACTTACCTCTTGCCATAAACAATGTTGCAACCTTTTTTGTTCTTCTTTGGAAGAAGATTCTTCACTGTTGCTCCAAGTTGCAACATACGCCTTCTTCTTCTTTTTGCTTTTTAATTGAGGACATTCATCTAAATGCCCCGGTTTCTTACATTCATAACAGATCAAGGGTCTTTTTTTCTTTGTCCTTATCCTTTTCTTTTTCTCCTTTCCATTTTTCCAATTTTTTTTGTGGAAGGGTTCTCCTTCATAAATTTTAAATTTCTTTGCAAGAGAGCAGTCTCATCATCATCATCATCATCCTGCTGCTCTCTTCTTTTGCAGCTTTGAGGGCAAAGTCTTCTTCTTTTTTCCTCTCATGCTGCTTCATTGTAAGCTCATGGGTCATAAGAGATCCAAGAAGCTCCTCCAAAGGTAGAGTGTTAGGTCTTTGGCTTCTTGGATTGCTGTCATTTTGCTTCCCATGATCTTGGAAGTGACCTAAGAATTTTTCGAACAATTCAGAGTTAGTATAGGTCTTACCAAGACTTTTCAAACCATTTACAATATCAGTAAATCTAGTATACATGCATGCAATGGTTTCAGATTGTTCCATGCTAAATTCATATTTATGCACAAAATATTAATTTAGATTCTTTAACTTGGTTGGTACCCTCATGGGTAACCTCTAATCTATCCCAATTTCTTTGCGGAATTACAAGTGGAGATTCTATTAAATTCATTTGCATCTAAGAACAATATAAGACATTCATGGCTTTGGCATTAAGCTGAGCCATTTTCCTATCATTATCATTCCAATCCCTTTCGGGCTTAGGAACAATAGTGCCATCAATAAGTGTGTGGGTGTACTAGGTCCATTAATTATGACACCCACTCATAATCAGAAGCTTGAATGAATATCCTCATTCTAGCTTTCCAATATGAATAGTTTGAACCATTAAACAAAGGAGGTCTATTCGTAGAATGACCTTCAGCAAATGAAGAATTGAGTTGCCATTTGGATCTTTAGCTCTTGATCGTGTGATCAAAAAATGAGCACTAGCTCTGATACCAATTGTTGGCCCAGATGGCAACCCAAGAGGGGGGGGTGAATTGGGTTCTTTAAAAAATTTACTTTTAAAATAATTTAAAGATGAATGTGCAAAGTAAATGTAAAAAAAGCACAATATAGAGAGAAAAGAGAAGCACGGCAAACACAAAGATTTTATAGTGGTTCGTGT
Organism: Calamus simplicifolius; assembly: GCA_900491605.1. NCBI lineage: Eukaryota > Viridiplantae > Streptophyta > Magnoliopsida > Arecales > Arecaceae > Calamus > Calamus simplicifolius. The sequence continues at coordinate 461,097 of UESW01004969.1, read as the reverse complement.
TCCAACACCTACGTCCACTCCCAAGAACACTTGGGTCCACACTATAATCTCCTGATTACAGCGAGTTGTTTTACAAGATCACAACCCAAACTTGTTGTTTTACGGGATCACAACGAACCCAGCCGGTTTTCGGGCTCACCAGCACAAAACCCTAACACAAGCTAATTTTAGCTTGCCGAGGTAAACTACCTCCACTATTCAATCCCCTGATTGAATAGAAACAACAAATCAAGTAAAATGTACAATAAAGCTCCTCAATGAGCAGATAAACAAATAAATAAAAAAATAGAAAAGCTTGATTTGAAGCTGTTTGATGTTGAACTTTTCTTCTTTTTCTCTTCTCTTCTGAATGATCTTTCAAAGCTTGAACTTAGCCTCTTGAAGAAAACTTGGTGAAGAGACGGATGAAGAACTAGGGCTCTTGCTTTTCTTCTTCTAATTGATGGAAATCCTTTGGATTTGATCTTAGAAAGCTTTTGGATTTCTCTTCTATTTCTTTTGAACAGTGAGGCTTTGAATCAGAGATTTCTCTCTTTGAAATTTCTCTATTTTTCTCTTTTTCTTCTCTCTTGTTTTTGAACGGTCGGAATCCCCTTTTATAATCTCTCTTAATCCATATTTTTGATGCAAACTAGCCATTGAGAGTACTTAGATTAGTTCAACATGCAAAGGCAAAGAGCCATTGAAAGTAGGTAAAGAAATATGACCGTTGGAGCCGTTTCTGACAACTTTAAAAATTGTCTCTAACAGGTTGGAGTCGGCTCCAATCTTTCAAGGTGTCGGCTCTAAGTCGGGTTTTCCAAAATAGTAAGAAAATGTTCATCATGGAGTCAGTGCTGAAATTCTGTGGGGTCGACACATCGCGAGCTGGAGTTGGCTCTAATTTCCTTGGGGTCGACACTAACAGTATCCCAAAAAATGTAGTCCCTGTTCTCATGTTAGAGTTAGCTCTAATTCTGCTGGTGTTGACTCTAAAATCTGAAGCAAAAAAATAGTTCTCTGTAGCTCAGGTTAGAGTCGGCTCTAATTTTCTGGGTATCGACTCTAAACCATGCCGAATGTGCCAAACAGTTCCGATATGCTCCAGAGTCGGCTCTAATGTTTCTGGGTGTCGACTCTAAACTCTAAACTTTGACATATACCACTAAAAATTGATTCAAGCCCATTTTTGCATGAATTATAAATATTTAACCTTTCTAAATTCCTGAAACACTTATCAATTTCATTAGTATCATAGGGAATATACTCATGGCTTTTGTTAATCATCAAAATCAATAATGGGTCAACAGGTAACTTAATGTTTAATTTTACCAAAATACCATATTTTTTTTTCAAAATAACACTAGAAGCAATTATATTAGTTCAGTACAACTCATATTCTCTTTCTATGTCATGAGCTAGTGTTACACCTCATGTACATAAAAGGTTGCATGATTAGCTATGATTCTCTCATCAAATTTACCCAAGGGCAAACTTTTTTATTTTATATTGTCTCAAACAAAAATCCAATAGAACTAAATTAGATATATTTAATAAATTTACAAGTGTATATAAAGATTTATGAGGCATTTGGTTCATGGATTAAAAGATTCCATTTTGACAATATAATACCAGGCAAGTGATTTAATTTAATTTAGTTGGAAATTTGCTAATTTGATGTATAATTTTACTCCATAATGGTAATGAAATGTTTTATCTCAATTCTAATTATTAATTAGAACCTTTTTATGAGGTCTAATCTTTTGAATAAAATATAAAAGTAAGTTTTGTTGTTCATTTTATATATTTTGATAATTTCATATGGGTACACATACATTATTCTAACAAATAATTTAATGTAAATGATATAACTATATCTAACATTTTATGTATTGTATTTTTGATAACATTTTGGGGCTTCAAGAAAATTATAGTGGTGATACTTTTTTTGATAGATTTCAACAAATTCTATTCATAAGTTATATTGTTTTTTATGGGATTTGACTACCATAGATTATACATATTTAAAATATAACCCTTTGTTTGCCAAAAAAAAAAAATCATAACCCTTTAAGCTAACCATACTAGCTATAGAATTTATTATATGTTTTAATTGATGGTGCATTAGATATAAAATGCTTTTATGTAATAAGCTTTATTTTATTGAAGTCTTGAAATTGATGAGATGACTTTTTTTTGTAATTGATGACATTATTTTTTTATATTTATTTTTTATCACTTTTTTGCATGCCTCAAGTCCACTTGCTGGTTCAATTAATCTATTAACGTAATAGATCCATATGTCCTTAAAAACTTGAGTTCAAGTTTATTGATAACAGATGAATTTGAGTTAACCATTCTTTTTCTATCCGATATGGGATTATTCATAGGATATTACAATCTTCTCCATTTTGTCAACTGATGTTCTTATCGCATGCTGCAAACTAGTTAGATATACCTTAAGCTAAGTCAATGGTGCTAGGTGGCTTGATGCCATAGCAGGACTCTCTCTATTATGGGAAGTCCTTTCCTTCTACTTATCAACTTTTGTACATCTAAATTGGCTCTACGTGATGATAGGATACTCTCTATCATCATTCCATGGGTAGCCTTTTCCTTTTGTTCATCAATTTTTATATATTCGAATCGACTTTGATACTATTTGTGACACTCCAAACCTATCTAATGGCCCAATTTGGACAAGATCCACATGGCCTTAAAAACTTAAGTCTAATTCAATTAGTATCAAGTGAACTTAAGTTATAACGCTTCAATCCATTCTTTTCGTTGGGGATTTACATAATGCAATGCATGAGTTTTGTGTCTATAAATTAGCTACTATATATATTTAAAATAAAAAAAGCCTAAATTCATATGTTGACCCTGCAAAGGGAGAAAGTAATATGGTGTGAAATGTGGCATATTTTGCTTGATATGTAATTTATTTTGTGTATACACATTAGTATATACGTTAGCATATGCAAAATATTTTGCAGAGGGAGAAAGCTTTGCAAACAAGTTTAAAACATTAGTATATACATAATTTGATGCAGCATAATTTCTTTATTAACAAAACATAAGAAATCTCTTCTAGCCTTAATGTCAGAAGTCCACCAATATTTTGCTTTTATTTGAAACGTAACCAGCTAGAATCTTGATAGTAGGATCATTTTAGTAAATGGTAGTTAATGCATGCTGACATTAGGCATGCAAACTGGTTGGATAGGTTTTGTTTTTCTTGGTAACAATTTAAAAAAAAATACAAAAGAGAGAATTCTACTCCTTTTATTAGTAAAATGGAGATTAGATAAAATGTTATGGATATGACCTCAATAAGAGATTGAGGTTAAAAATATAAGGGAAACCACAAATTGAACCGGCTTGATTCAGGTTAACCTAACTGAGGTTACATTGTCACATGTCATATAAACAATTAAACAAACCAAGAATTCTAGCTTTGCGTATAATTTGGTGCCCGTGCAATAATTATACACTACAACAAATTTTTACTATCCCGATGCTAAAAATGTCATTTTCGTCCCAACGTCGGGATAGCGGGGGTGAAGATGAAAAATCCCAACAAAAAGCGTCGGAATGTGCCGACGTTTTTAAGCGTCCGCAACTGTTGATCTTGCCAACGCTTTAAAGCGTCGGCAAGCTCAATTGTCCAAACGCTTTTTTAAAAAGTATCGGGATATGCCGATGCTTTGACTTTTGTTCTTACCGACGCTTTAATGCATCGGCAACATTATGTTTTTTTTTAAAATAACAAACAAAGCGTTATTTCTCTTCCTCTTCCGTTCCTTTTCCATCGCATCCTGTTTTGCCTGTGATCCAAATGCACCAATAAACGATGTCTCTTCATCTGCCGTTCCTCTTCCATCGCCTCCCGTTCTGCCTGTGATCCAAATGCACCAAGAAATGAGCCGCTGTCTCTATCGTCCTCTTCCATCGCCTCCCATTCCACCTGTGATCCAAATGTATCAAGAAAAAGGAAAAATATCTTTTAGATAATATCATTTTTTAAGTTGGGATACGGTTCCGGATCCGAAGCCAAAGAAATCTTGCAGTTGGAGATCCTTCACCATGCCAAGGGGGAGCCAAACGATCAGAAGAGTGGAGATTGGAATGGAACAGAGAAGGAAGAGCGCATCCTCCTGAGCCCACACCTTTATCAAGGTGTGAGGAGATGGTGCCCATAGATGGCCAAAATGATTGGAGAAGAGCTTTAATACAGCAGTGAACCCTTTTGAATCCGTCTTTGAAATTAGCCATGCTGCAAAGAAAAGAAAAGAAAAAAAAGTTACATCTTTTAAAGCCCAAAAGGCCAGAACTCACCGAGAAGAAACTTGAAGAGCAAGGCCTTTTTTTCACTTCCATTTGATTTCCGACTCTAGTGAAGGGAATTACGTATATTTTATATGAATCAAATTCATATAAAACACAGCCGAAGAAAAAATAAATACAAAATTTAATTCCCAAAGCCCAAGATCCTCAGGAAACAGATTCAGTTAACAAGAAATAATACATGATTCAATAATAGATCATACATATGTTCTTTATTGGGGATGAAGCCTGATGAAGCCGGTAAACGATTTACCATTAGCCATCCATGTGTCGGCCTCTAATTGTGATCCACACGAAGATCTTTGGATGATGCTAGCGCCTCTTTTCTTTTCAATTGATTTCCCAAATCAAGAAAATTTTTTTGATCAAGATCAAATCTTGATCAATCAAGAGAGAGAGAAAGAGACGTCCTAGAGAGAGAAAGGAGGTGTTAGGCATCCAAAGAGAGAGAAGGGAAGAGTTAAGCGTATCTCTCGAAGGGGGTATCTCTCCCTTTTTATACATGAAAAGGAGGTTGTGTGGTTCCATAAAAAGAGGAATTTTATTTCAACCACCTAACCATTCAGTCATATCAAGTTGATAACAAATTATCCTAACAAATTTAGGATATTTGTTATCATGATAATGATTACAACCACCAAACCACATCCCTAAAAAATAGGAAACTGGTTATCTCATGAAACCAACGTCGCAACCTTGAATTTGGCTTCATGATGATGCCCCAAATCACTGGGTTTCCTCCTCTATGACGTGAAGATGGGTCATGTCCATCACATGGGCATGGATCCATCCTCCACGTGGCACGATCTCAGCCCTTGTTTAATTGGGTTTCCACGAATCAAATCATGCCATCATATGGACCCAATTAAATATCATATTATTAATCTCAACTAATCTAAGCCATCCATCACATGGATCAAGCCTAATTAATGGATTTTATATGTACATCATATGTACAAAAGGTCTCTCTCTTGAACACAAAATTCTTTTCTCTATGATGAATCCTATTCATCAATTTCATGTTCTCTCATTAAGATTGAGTCAAACCCAATCCTAATTAATCATCTAATTTGAATTAAGTCCAACTTAATTCCCATTTTAACTTCATCCAAAATCTCCTTAATGCGTGTGACCCATTAGGTCCCTTGACACGTTGGTAATAATCATGTCCCTAATATTGACCCTAAGGATGACTTGATCAACACCTTGTCCAAGTCAATTCTTTAACCAAATCAACTCTTTGATTAAGTCAAAGAATCCATAATTATAGATCATGAGCGGCCTCTAGTAAAGCATCATGACCACCCAAGTGTTAAGGGTTTGTTGACGTGGTCATTAACACTTGTCCATGAACAGTTACCGTATGATTCAATCCCTTCGTCACATATCCCAGATCAATCAGTGGTATGAAATGTGTCAACTATGTAATTGATCTTTGTTTACTTGATCTCAGAAAAATTGACTCATATGAATTATAACTTCGAAACCATTTCGAATTCCAACTCAACCTTGTAAGGATTTAACAGTCAATTTAATCCATCAAGTGGTCATGGTATATAACCCTTTCTATCAAGGGAGACGAATCCTTTCTTGATCAAACACCACCTTCATATACTTCATGTCATACCCAATCGACACCATATTTACCACCCGTGGCTAGAGCGACGTTTGCATGTCGTCAAAGCATGATATTGCACACATGAGGTACAATGAAGATATCAATCAAAGGATCACTCGTACCACCGTCATCAGAGATCAACCATCGACACTATATAGAAGATGTTATCCAAGTATCTTCATACTTCAGCTTGCAAGATCAGCTGCTCACCACAAGGGTGAAGATATGCAATGTGTACTAGTCTCATCGGCGTTCGACAGTATCCAATCCTATCTACGCATTGACTAGGGAAGTTTAAAGAATCGAACCATAATGTGCAATTTTGGATCTCACAATTTGTAATCTCTATTACAAATTCCATATGCATAGTTCGCATTCTTTTGGACTTTATCTCACAGGTTAAATATATCTAATATATATTAATTACATCCGAATAGATAAAGAAACCAATAAATTTGATTTGCATTCATAAAGAAATGTGTACAAACTAGCATCTAATCCGATTGGATCTAGGGCACACACTAACAATCTCCCACTTGCACTAGAGCCAATCACCCATGTATCTAATACTAAGTGACTTAGCATGACTATCATGCTTCTGCTGCGGCAGGACTTTAGTGAACAATCGGCAATATTGTCATCCATGGGGACTCGTTCTATTTTATATCATTCCTTCCATTGATTTTCCTAATCACATGATATTTTCTGAGTACATGTTTGAACCTCTGATGAGACCTTGGTTCCTTAGCTTGCGCAATAGCTCCATTGTTATCACAATACAAGAGTATTGGATTAACAATGCTTGGAACCACTCCAAGTTCAGTGATGAACTTTTTGATCCAAACTGTTTCTTTAGCTGCATCTGATGCTGTTATGTACTTGGCTTAGTTGTAGAGTCGGCAGTCATCTCCTGCTTGGAACTCTTCCAGCTGACTGCACCACCATTGAGTGTGAACACATAGCCAGATTGTGATTTATAATCATCTCCATCAGACTGAAAACTAGAATCCATGTAACCCCGAACTATAAGATCGGGTCCTCCATAAATTAAGAACATATCCTTAGTTCTTCGCAAGTACTTAAAGATATTCTTGCCATCCAATGTTTCTTACTATGGTTTGCCTAATATCTACTCGTGATACTCAAGGCATAAGAAACATCAGGCCTTGTACATAGCATCGCATACATATTGGATCCAATTGCTGATGCGTATGGTATCCTATCCATGTACTCTCTTTCCTCTTGGGCCTTAGGACCCATATCCTTGGAGAGATGTACCCCATGTGACATTGGCAGAAATCCCTTCTTGGATCCCTCCATGCTAAACCGCTTTAGCATCTTATCTATGTACGTGGATTGGGTCAATCCAAGCAACCTTTTAGATCTATCTCTATAGATCTTTATACCTAGTATATAGGCTGCTTCTCCCAAATCCTTCATGGAGAATTTACCTGACAACCTATCCTTCACTTTTTTAAGAAAGGATACATTGTTTCCTATTAATAATATGTCATCCACATATAATATCAAAAAAATAATATCACTCCCACTAACCATCTTGTACACACATGGATCATTTATTTTTGATGAAATCAAACTCTTTGATTGTCACATCAAATCGGATGTTCCAACTTCTAGAGGCTTGCTTAAGTCCATAAATAGACCTTTGTAGCTTGCACACTTTCTTAGGATCTATGGATTCAAAACCCTCTAGTTGTGTCATATACACATCCTCCTCTAAATTTTCATTTAGGAAGGAAGTCTTGACATCCATCTGTCAGATCTCATAGTCAAAATATGCTGCTATTGCAAGCAAAATCCTTATAGACTTATGCATGGCTACAGGTAAAAAGGTTTCATCAAAGTCAACACCTTATCTTTGCTTGTAACCTTTTGCAACTAGCCTTTCCTTATAGGTAATCACATTACCATCCATGTTGGTCTTCTTCTTGAAAACCCATTTGCACCCAATGGGTTTTACCCCTTCAGATGGATCAACCAAGGTCCATACCTGGTTGTCATACATAGAGTCCATTTCAGATTTCATGGCCTCAAGCCATCTCTTGGAGTTAATGTCAGACATTGCCTCCTTGTAGTTGGTAGGCTCATCATCCTCTATAAGAAATGCATATCTCTTAGGGATGTGAATTGTCCTACTAGATCTACATAGCTAGTGTGTACTTGGAGCTACATGTTGCTTTTCATGCAATGTCTACCTGAATGTGGGTTGAGTCTCCTGCTCAACTCCCACTGTATTCGGCATATGCTCCATTCCATCTAATGGGTCTTTATCAATTTGTGATTCTTGAGCTTCACTAAGTTCAATCTTACTCCCACTATCCTTTGAAATTATCTCATTTTCTAAAAGTAAAGCATTTTCGAGACAAACACCTTTTGCTCGAGAGGATGGTAGAAGTAATATCTTTTTGTTTGTTTTGGATATCCCACAAAATTGCATTTATCAGATCTAGCTTCAAGCTTGTCTGATTCATTACGCTTAACATAAGCGTAACAGCCCCAAACCCTTAAATGATTAAGGGATGGTTTCTTTCCACACCATATCTCATATGGAGTGGAGTTGACCGATTTAAATAGAACTCGGTTTAGGAATATTCGGTAGTATCTAGCGCATAACCCCAAAATATTTTTGGAAGATCTGCAAGGCTCATCATGGAACGTACCATGTCTAACAGTGTGTGATTTCTCCTTTCTGACACACCATTATACTATGGTGTACTAGAAGTCCATTGAGGAAGAATCACATTCTCCTTCAAATAATCTATGAACTCATGGCTCAAGTATTCATTACCTCAATCTGATCGAAGTATCTTAATACTCTTGTCAGTTTGTTTTTCTACTTCACATCTAAATTCTTTGAACTTTAGATTTGTGCTTCATCAGATGCACATAACCATATCTACTATGGTCATCTATGAACGTGATGAATAAGAAAAACCACCTATGGCTTGAATGTTGATGGGTCCACATACATCTGAATGTATTAAACCCAAACATTCAGTTGTTCGCTCGCCTTTTCTAGTAAAAGGTGACTTGATCATCTTACTATGTAAGCATGATTCACATTCCTCAAACGATTCCCAATCGAATAAACCCAAGTATCCATCATTATGTAACTTGGTTAAACACTTTTCATTTACATGGCCTAGATGACAATGTCATAGGTATGAGTTCCTAGAATTATTTGATTTTAATCTTTTTGATTCAATATTGAGAATAGGGGTTTGAAGATTAAGAACATAAATTCCATTGAACAATTCAGCAGAACCAAAAAACATTTCATTTCAAAAAAAAAATACATTTATTTCCAATTTCAAATGAATACCCATTCATTACTAAACATGAAACAGATATAATATTCTTTGTTATGTTCGGAACATAGTAACAATTACTAAGTTCAATTACAAGCCCTGTGGGCAAAGATAAAGAATAAATTCCTATGGTTAATGCAGCAACCTTTGCTCCATTTCCCATTCATAGATCACTTCATCTTTCCCCAATATTCTACTATTTCTTATCATCTCCATATTAATACAAATATGAGACCCACAAACGGTATCTAATACCCAAGTGAAATAAGAAGTAATAAAAGAAAACATCTCAATTATATACACACATGATGTAGAAGCATCCCTATGCTTCTTATCTTTCAGGCTGGCCCGATAAACCCTGTAGTTATGCTTCCAGTGCCCATCCTTGCCACAGAAGTGACATTTTTCCTTGGCTACATTCTTTAGCCAATCAGAAAAATTAGATCCGGTCAGCTTGTTGGACTCTAGGTTACCACTAAGGTTAATGTTCACACTCATGGTGTCTCTTACAACTGTATAGAAAATAGAATGAATCAATTATTATGAATGCAAATCATTGATTTAATATGGTAATTTTAAAATTTTAATTAAAGTTTTTCCAGGCAGCAATGGAGCAATTAAAAACCATGATCACACCTTTCTAGACACCAATGCAGTTAAGCCCAATTGATTTGATCATTATGGGATCATAGGATCAAACAATGATATGGTTAAATCTAATTTTTCCTAAACCTTATCATCTATTACACATTATGATAAGATAAGATAGTGATCTTTAGGGATTTATGATAAGTGTCAAATATTTTATAATAATTTATTTTAAATATTTGTCTTATCATTTTCTATTATGATAAATTTTTTCATCACATGAAAATCCTAATTGGTCTCTATCATAACATCCCTTACATGATAACATGTCAAAATTTAAAATTTTAATTTTAATCTTGATTATCATGTTATCATGATATAATTATTTTAGATTTTAATCACATTATTTATCATGTCAAAATTAAATTCTAAACATGATATGTTAAATTTCAGCATTTATGATTATGTCACACATAAATCATAATTTTTTTAATTTTAACATGATCAAATCTAAATAATTCACATTTATTATCATAAATAAACTTATTAAATATTTAATCTTTATCAATATAATTATTTCAGATTTTAATCATGTTATTTATTATGTCAAAATTAAATTCTAAACATGATATGTTAAATTTCAGCCTTTATGATTATGTCACACAAAATCATAATTTTTTTAATTTTTAACATGATCAAATCTAAATAATTCATATTTATTATTATATAATAAACTTATTAAATATTTAATTTCATCATATGGCAATATTTATATTTTACATCGCATGTAAAATTTTGATCTATGTATATAAAAACTAGAACTCAGGTAATCTATCAAATTAATTGAATTTGAAGCCTGAGGTGGCTCTGATACCACTGAAGGCAATTATGTATATTTTATATGAATCAAATTCACATAACACGCAGTGGAAGATAAAAATAAATACAAAATTTAATTCTCAAAGCCCAAGATCCTCAGGGAACAGATTCAGTTAACAAGAAATAATACATGATTAAATAATAGATCATACATATATTCTTTATTGGGGATGAAGCTCGGTGAAGCCGGTAAATGATTTACCACTAGCCGTCCACGCGTCCGACCTCTAATGGTGATCCACGCGAAGATCTTTGGATGATGCCTTCCCAGGATTGGATGATAACCTTCTTGCGAGGGGTGCTAGCGCCTCTTTTCTTTTCAATTGATTTCTCAAATCAAGAAAAATTTCTTGATCAAGATCAAATATTGATCAATCAAGAGAGAGAAAGGGACATCCTAGAGAGAGAAAGGATATTTTAGAGAGAGAAAGTAAGTGTTAGGCATCCAAAAGAGAGAGAAGGAAAGAGTTAAGCGTATCTATTGAAGGGGTATCTCTCCCTTTTTATACATGAAAAAGGAGGTTGTGTGGTTCCTTAAAAAGAGGAATTTTATTTCAACCACCTAACTATTCAATCATATCAAATTGATAACAAATTATCCTAACAAATTTAGGATATTTGTTATCATGATAATGATTACAACCACCAAAACCGCATCCCTAAAAAATAGGAAACTGGTTATCTCATGAAACCAACATCGCAACCTTGAATTTGGCTTCATGATGATGCCCCAAATCATGGGGTTTCCTTCTCCATGACGTGAAGATGGATCATGTCCATCACATGGGCATGGATCCATCCTCCACGTGGCATGATCTCAGCCCTCGATTTAATTGGGTTTCCACGAATCAAATCATGCCATCATATGAACCCAATAAAATACCATATTATTAATCTCAATTAATTTAAGTCATCCATCACATGGATCAAGCCAAATTAATGGATTTTATATGTACATCACATGTACAAAAGGGCTCTCTCTTGAATACAAAATTCTTTTATCTATGATGAATCCTATTCATCAATTTCATGTTCTCCCATTAAGATTGAGTCAAACCCAATCCTAAATAATTCGTCATCTAATTTGAATTAAGTCCAACTTAATTCCCATTTTAACTTCATCCAAAATCTCCTTAATGCGTGTGACCCATTAGGTCCCTTGACACATTAATAATAATCATGTCCCTAATATTGACCCTAAGGATGACTTGATCAATACCTTGTCCAAGTCAATGCTTTAACCAAATCAACTCTTTGATTAAGTCAAAGAATCCATGATTATAGATCATGAGCAGCCTCTAGCAAAGCATCATGACCACCCAAGTGTTAAGGGTTTGTTGACGTGGTCATCAACACTTGTCCATGAACGGTTACCGTACGATTCAATCCCTTCGTCACATATCCTAGATCAATTAGTGGTATGGAATATGTCAATCATGTAATTGATCTTTATTTACTTAATCTCAAAAAAATTGACTTATATGAATTAGAACTTTGAAACCATTTCGAATTCCAACTCAACCTTGCAAGGATTTAACAGTCAATTTAATCCATCAAGTGGCCGTGGGATATAACCCTTTCTATCAAGGGAGACAAATCATGTCTTGATCAAACACCACCTTCATGTGCTTCATGTCATACCCAATCGACATCATATTTGCCACCCATGGCTAGAGCGACGTTTGCATATCGTCAAAGCATGATATTCTACACATGAGATGCAATGAAGATCTTAAGTCAAAGGATCACTCGCACCACCGTCATTAGAGATCAACCATCGACACTATATAGAATATCTATATGGGATCTCTGTGTGGGTCATCCAATGCATCGTTATAATAACGAACATCTACACACCTTATCCAAGTATCTTCATACTTCAGCTTGCAAGATCAGCTGCTCACCAGAAGGGTGAAGATATGCAATGTGTGCTAGTCTCATCGGCGTTCGACAGTGTCCAATCCTGTCTACGCATCAACTAGGGAAGTTTAAAGAATCGAACCATAATGTGCAATTTTGATCTCACAATTTGTAATCTCTATTACAAATTTCATATGCACAGTTCGCATTCTTTTGGACTTTATCTCATAAGTTAAGTATATCTAATATATATTAATTACATCCGGATAGATAAAAAAATCAATAAATTTGATTTGCATTCATAAAGAAATATGTACAAACTAGCATCTAATCCGATTGGATCTAGGATACACACTAACATCTAGAAGAGAAGAAACCATCCTTCCTCTAATTTTTTTCCTTGGAGGAAAAAATAGGTGCCATGAACGAAAAGTTGGCAGCAAGATTCCTCTAGGAGAAAAAAAAGGAGAGGTAGCATGGAAGAGAGGGGACCTGTTGCATTGCTGGCAGAACCTTTGGCGAAGACCAGCAACGATGACAACTGAGGCTTTGGAATGGACCTCGCACACCTTGTGCCGGTGGTAGTACCGCTTCGCCTCCGTCAAATCGGCGGTGCACTTCTCCGCCTGGCAGAATGGCTGCGAAGTCCCTCCGCTACCCGATCCCCGCCAGCTGCAGAGGGAGGAGGAGGATGGCCCCGCCTCTTGCTTCCTCCTCCTCCCCGGCCACGACCTCATCCTCCCCCTCGTCCCTGTCGCCGTCCATGGCTGCCGTCTTCACCATGTCCTTCCAGGCCTTCTCCTTCCCGCTCCGCTTGTGCTCCACCAGTGCCTGTCGTAGAGGAAGGGCAGAAGGAAGGAGAGGGATTTGAAGAGACGATCATAGAGGACAAACAAAAGGTGAAAAAAAGAAAAGGAGGAGAGGGGCCAACCTGAGGTCTTTGAACCATAAATCCATGGGAGGGAATTGCCCATTTGGCGCTTGCAGTGAAAATTGAAACAGAATTTCGATCCCACCAAAGATAAAAATACGACGCCGACGCTACAAAGCATCGGCATTGCATTAGAAAATTACGATGCCGACGCTTTTAAGCGTCGGCATCAGATAAATATCATGCCGATGCTACTAAGCGTCGTTAAAATTTTTTTCCCATAAAAGCGTTGGTAATTTACGAACACTCCTGACGCTACGAAAATAGAGTTGCTATACTCACATTTTGTTGTAGTGATGGGTTTAAATTTTTGGTATGAGTGGCAACATCAAAGCATGCAAATTAAGAATTGTTGATATTCTTTTTCATCCTTGCCAATATTTGATCTAAAATGCCTCCTTCAAATTTTTTCAATAAATAAATTTTTGAATGAAAAAATAGGCCAACAAATGGATAAAGGCTAGCTTGAGTCATACTTAATTTTGATATAACCTGATTTTATATTCAAATCATGATATTAGATTTGAACCGGACCTATTTGCTCATCGAATCATACCAAATCAGTCTACAAAAAAATTTAGTCCCAACCTATCATTCGGATCTATTCAGTTCAAAGTATAATCCAAATTCGACCCACAATGTTAAGTTTTGAATAGGATTGGAACAAGTTATATTTGCATCTAAATATCTAACTATTATTTTATAGTTAAAATTTAACAATTGATAATTAAATATAAATCTATTAAACAATTTAAATATGGTTAAAAAAGTCAATTTAGGCTTATATTTTTATTAAAAAGCTTAAGTAAAAAAATGAGAGGAGATTTAATTGTCAAGATGAAAGAAGAATTTGTTCGGATAGTGTTTATTCAATAAATTAATAAAGATAATTAGAGTAAAAAAATAAGATTGATAAAATTAAGGTTTATGACTTAGGCCAAACCGGGTTTGGATTGGGTCAAGTCAAAAAAATATACCATCCAAATCTGAATTGAAATTTCAAAACTTTGATCGGGTCTAAATTGTAAATATAATCCAATTCATAGGTCTTTAAATATGAATTCAGTCATAATTAGATCGGGCTATGAGTTGAATTAATCAATTTGTAGCTCTGTGGAGAAAGATAGGCAGAAAAAGATAAGCTTCATAACTTTGTAATTATGTTGCACCAAAAGAAACCCATCGTGGTATGGTTGGAAATAAGACAACACTAGCAAGCTTCCAAATCGAAAGAGTTGGTTATATACATTCTATGGCCCTTGTTCTTGCAACTCTAGCTTAGCGTGGAGACTAATCATGTTTTGCTACTTTGTTTATATCTCTAGTCTTTATGAACTCTCTTGAATTATATCACATTCAAGAGAGATATTTGGTTTTGGATACTTTTACAACCCTTTTTTTTGTTACAGGTAGACGGTCACACCAATGTAGGGTGAGTCAAACCCCATATATCAGAATACAAAATTTGTGTAAGAACAGGCGGACACGGATCTGCCACAGCATTGGCTTCCCTATAGATATGCGGAATCTGAACATAATGAACGCCCTGCAGGAGAGAATGAATATCACAGATCAAGGGGTTGATAGGCACATGATCGCAGTGATCCTTGCGAAGCCAGCGAACACTACAAGAAAACGGATCATTTGCGAGGGATTTTTTGAGGGAAAAAGAAAAAAATCCGTCAAAAATATAAATTTCGTCAGATAAATGGTCGTCGGAAAAACCCTCCTCGAAAAATTTTTTCGAGGAATTTTTTGAGGAAATTATTCCTTGGAAATTTTTGATGGATTTTTCGAGAAAAAATTTTTGAGGAATTTTTTGAGGAATTTTTCGAGGGAGAAGTTCCCAGGGATTTTCTGAGGAAAAATTTTCGAGGGATTTTTTGAGGAATTTTTTGAGGAAAATTTTCTAAGGGATTTATTATTATTATTTTTACAAATAAGCTATTTATTATAGAAATATCACTCGAAAAATCTCTCACAAAATTATCAAAAAATCCCTCATAAAATCCCTCAGAAATTAATTTTGCAAAGAATTTTTTTATCAAATAATTTTATTAATAACTCATTAATGAAATTCAAATCCCTCTAAAAATTCATCGCAAAATTAATTTCCAAAGAATTGTTTAAGAAATTTTTTATCAATTTTTTTTTACAAAATAGAAATATCCCTTGGAAAATTTCTTACAAAATTATTAAAAAATCTCTCGCAAAATCCCTCGGAAATTAATTTTATGAGGGATTTCTCGAGGGATTTTTTCATCAAAAAATTTTATTAATAACTCATTAATGAAAAATAAATCCCTGGATAATCCCTCACAAAATTAATTTTGAGGGCTTTTCTAAGGTTTTATCAATTTTTTTTACAAATAAAACATTTATTATAGAAATATCCCTCAAAAATCATCAAAAAAATCCCTCAAAAAATCCCTCAGAAAGTAATTTTGCAAGGGATTTTTTGAGGAAATTTTTTCATAAAATTTTTTATTAATAACTGATTAATGAAAGACAAATCCCTCAGCAAATCCCTCGCAAAATTAATTTTTGAGAGATTTTTTAAGAGATTTTTTTATCAATTTTTTTACAAATAAGCCATTTATTATAGAAATATCCCTCGAAAGATCCTTCGAAAAATTCCTCGGAACTTAAATTTTTCAAGGAATTTTCTGGGGGATTTTTTTCATCAAAAATTTTTATTAATAACTCATTAATGAAAAATAAAACCCTCAAAAAATCCCTTGCAAAATTAATTTGAGAGCGATTTTTTGAGGAATTTTTTATCAAAATTTTTTTACAAAGAACCCATTTATGTTAGAAATATTCCTCGAAAAATTTCTACACAATTTTATCAAAAAATTTTATAGTTTATATTTTTTATGAAAAAATCCCTCGAAATTACGAGGAATTTTTTCCTCAGTAAAATCCCTGATAAATCATACTTTTCTAGTAGTGGAATCACTGCAATAGCATTCCCTCAATAATAAGACAACGAGCGCCAAGGCTATGAATGGCATAGAAAATACCAGCCTAAGTAGCATACAGCTCCGGTAGAGGCACCGAGGAGTCAATATGGCTAAATCCACCAGCAATCAACATCGCACCATCCGATCCTTTAATCATAAATCCTGAGCCAGTTGTTCTACCACGGACACTCCCATCAAAATTAATCTTGATAGACCCTAGAGGTAGGGGCTCATAAGAAATGAAGATCGTATGCTGATGCGCTGCCAAGACAGCATGGGAACCCTAGGGATCAGGGCTATTAGTATCAAAAACAGTCCGACAAAAAGCATACTTAGCTGATACGGAGAATGTTGTCCTGACAACCTTATTTGAAGGAGCAGATTCATCAATAAATACAAGCCGGTTTCTATTTACAACCCTTTAACTAAGCAACATTTTGAATTTGTGCATTACTAGTCGTAGTAGTTTTATGGATAATGTAAAAAGAATGAAATAAGATTCTTCTAATAAAACTTAATTGACAACATAAATATATTAAAGAATATTTTGCTTTTGCTTCACTCTTGAGGACACGTAGTTCCAACCTGCTATGCTTGAATTTTGTTCATCATCTACATTTTTCTTTTAGATCATATTGATCTTAAATAATTAATTTTTAGATTAATTTCACTTCGCTTCTCTTAATGGTATTTGCACATTTTTTTTAAACTTAAGAAATTTAAAATTAACTTTTTAATTTTGATTTAAATTACAATTAGTCCCTACTATTAAATTGAATGGTTAAAGAAATAAAAAAAATGATCACATAATGTGATGTGATCATTAAAGATGTTAGATTTTCATAAGATAAAAAGCAACATTCTTTTTTTAAAGAAAATAGTATTGATTAAGGATATATTTTTTTTCTAAATATGTCAAATGATGTTTGCAGTATTATATGATAATCATGTATTTATTTTTTTATTTAAAATTTAAATGGTAAAAATTAATTGCAACGAAATTGAATTTGAAGTCTGATTGTAATTTTTTAAAAAAATTTTAAAAAATGAACAAAAATGTATGGACCGAAAGGTTAGGTGAAATTAACAGAGCGTCTATTTCACCTGTTGTTATTGCTTAGTAGCCCCCCACGCCAAATTAATATAATGGCATATTTGCCCCTAAACTTTTAGGACCAAAATACCCCTCCTTACTAAACAGCCCCCCCTCCCCCCTCCCCCTCCCCCCCTAAACAGCCCCCCAGAGTCCCCTGTTCCTCCTCCCGCCTCCTTCACTCCGGATCGTCAATTGGATCATTAATTGAAGCAATTTTCACCTTAAATCAAGCAATGGACAAGCAATTAATAATTTATGAAGGTGTTACGGTCGCAAAGATTAATTTATATCCCCATCGACAATTTTTTTTTTCCTGGTTCGTGTATTGTTCGGCCTTGTGTGGCCGAACAGGTAAGCTCTGTTTGGCCACATAGGGCCGAACAACATAAATATGTTCGGCCCTGGTGGGCCGAACATAAATCTTCTGTTCGGCCCCCCAGGGCCGAACAGAAGAAAGATCGGAAGAAATCTTTCTTCTGTTCGGCCCTGTGTGGCCGAACAAAAATCTTCAGTTCGGCCACATAGGGCCGAACAGAAATCTTTTGTTCGGCCACACAGGGCCGAACAGAAGAAATATGTTCGGCCACACAGGGCCAAACAGAAAAAATCTATTCAGCCCTGAGTGGCCGAACAGAATGTTTATTCTCTATTTTTTGTTTGATTAATTATGATTAGGGTTTAAAATTATTATTTGATCGTGCAGGACGATGCTTCGACCGAATGCAGTGTGATTGGCTCTGATTGTATGATGGATTATACAAATAAATTTACAACTTACGAGATAAAATTTAATTGCATTTATTTTCGTATTATTTGACTGAGCAATGTTTAAAATTGCTTACTAACATAAAACTATTTATTTTATAGATATTCAAAAGTAGAGAAGAAATGTGTAATTGGTGTCAGAAAGTCGGAAAGAGGAATGGATTTGTCGTTATTATTAAAAAATCCGATTTGGGCAGCTATGTTAAGAAACCAAGAATTTTTTCTTGCGAGAGGAGTGGTACTTGCAAAAGTAAACACATCAAGAAAAAGGGATCAAAAGCCAGGGCTAGTAGCACTAAGAAGTGTGGATGTCCTTTTGCCTTAAGAGGGAAGAAATTGGACACTGTTGATGATTGGATGTTAATGGTCATGTGCGGTGTGTACAATCATCCAGCTGCAAAGCATCTCGAGGGGCACTCATATGCGGACGATTATCTAAGCAGAAGACTACAATGCTAGTGAAGATGTCCAAGAGTTTGGTTCAGCCTAAGGACATATTATCTACTTTGAAGCAAAGGGATGCCCTCAATGTTACGACAATGAAGACAATCTACAATGCACGGCAGAGGTGCAAGGCCATAGAGATTGCTGGGAGATCTCAGATGCAACATCTTCTTGGTAAATTATCTGAGTGTAAGTACATTGAGTGGCATAGGAATTGTATTAAGTCTGATGCTGTGCATGACTTGTTTTGGGCACACCATGGCAGTATAGACTTATTACGTGCATTTTCTCGTGTGTTGATAATGGATTGCACTTACAAGATGAATAGATATCGTCTTCCTCTCTTAAAGATTGTCGGGGTGACATCAACTGACCTGACATTTTCTATTGCTTTTGTGTATATGGACTCTGAGCGAGAAGATAACTATACATGAGCATTAGAGAGATTGCGCAGTGTCATGACGATGATGCTCTGCATGAGGTGATAGTCACAGATAGAACTTGGCTCTATTGAATGTAATTCAGAGGGTATTTCCTATGGCAACACATTTGCTATGTAGATGGCATATTAGTAGGAATGTTTTGGCCCAGTGCAAAAGGTTATTTGAAAAAAGGAGAAATGGGATAAGTTTATAATGACTTGGAATATACTTGTGTTGTCCACCATAGAAGATGTGTATAATGATCATTGGAGAAAACTCCAGAGAGTTTGCTACCTACCCAGATGCTTTACGGTATATGTCAGAAACTTGGCTGAGCAAGTACAAGGAAAGATTTATCGCAGTATGGACGGACACATGTAGGTACTACAGGAATTTGATAACTAATATGTATCACAAGGAATTGATAAATTTCTTTTATAATTTAATTACGCAATTGTTATCTCCATATTATTAAATTTTATTTACTTTTTTAGGCTGAAAGTGCACATGCAAGGCTGAAAAGATAGCTTGGATCAAGCCAAGGGAATTTCGAATCATCTTGGACAAAAATACATAGTTTGATTGAGTTGCAGCATAGTGACATTAAAGCCTCATTTGAGAAGAGTTTGACAATCGTGCAACACGACTTCAAGCCTGCTGAATTCAAAGAATTGCAAGGTTTCATTTCTATATGTGCATTAAATTAGATCCTCGCTCAAGCGAACCGAGCTAATTCAGTTGGTATTGATGCTTCAGTTTGTGGGTGTGCTATTCGGCGCACACATGGTTTGCCATGCGACCACAAGATTGCGCGGTTTAGGATGGAAGGTCGGCCAATTCCCTTGGATTGCATAGATCCTCATTGGAGAAAACTTGATATGATGCCGGCTTCAAATGTGCAAAGTATTCAGCTGAGCTATGAACCAGAGTTGGATATAATGGTTCGGAAATTCAAACAGTTAGATGGGTCTTCGCAATTGCAGATGTTAAGAAAATTGAGAGAGATTGCTAGACTAGAAAGTACTTCTTTTAAAGAACCTTCCAAAAGGATCGCTCATTCACTTGGTTACGGTCGTGCTTCATTGAAGGTTGATACATCTACCCGCCGTGATCCTTCTGCCTTTGAGTTGATTCTTTCACGACAAGATAGTTATTCATCTGGTACGGGCACTCCACCAATGACGCAAGTACCAAAGAGGCAGCCAAGGAAAAAGGTACAAAGCATTTCTTTCACTAAGAAAGGGACCGTGCTGGTATGTGTCGGACGCATGCTGGTACTTGCCGGCACATGCTGGCAACTTCGAACCCCGTGCTGGATGCGTGCCGGTATGTGCCATCACATGCTAGAAAATTCCAGACCTTGTGCCGGTCGCGTGCCGGTACATGCCGACACATGCCGGTAACTTTTGGACCCCATGCCGGTATGTACCGGATGTGTGCCGGCACATGCTGGCAACTTTCAGACCTTGTGCGGTCGCGTGCCGGTACGTGCCAGCACATGCCGGCACTTCCGGACCCCATGCCGGTATGTGCCAGACGCATGCCGGTATGTACCGGATGTGTGCCGGCACATGCTGGCAACTTTCAGACCCCATGCCGGACGCATGCTGATACATGCCGACACATGCCGGCAACTTCGGACCCCGTGCCATTTGTTGTTACAAAGTGAATGTTTACCATCTAATTCATTCGTTAATGGTTTGTAGGTTTCTCGTCAGCGACCCCAGTCATATAATAAGCCAACAATCTATATTGATCAAATTTCAGATGGGTTGAGGCCGTTCATCCAACATATCAAGGATGTTAAAGCTGACAACAACTGCGGATTTAGAGCAATAGCTTACTTGCTGGGATTTGGAGAGGAGGATTGGCTCCATATTAGGAAGGATTTATTACATGACTTGCAAAGTCATTCATAGCACTATCGTGTTATATTTGCTGTCGAAGGGAGGTTTGAGGAGATTGAGCATGCATTATCATATTTTGATAATGCTCCACCTTTTGATCGGTGGATGACTATGCCGGATATGGGGCACGTTATAGCGGGATGCTATAACGTTGTCCTATACCACCTCTCCTTGCAACAATGTCTTACATTCCTACCTCTACGATCAGTGCCTCTTCCTCCTTTATCCTGCAAAGATATTGTAGTGGCGTTCGTTAATGGCAATCATTTTATGAAGGTATTAATTAAACAACTTGAATCATGCTTAAATGACTAATAATTCATTATGGTTACTAATTTATATATTTTGCAGGTGTTTCTGTTACTGGGTCATTCCGTTCCCCCAATAGCAAGCAATTGGCAAAAACATCATTTACCCTGTACTTCCGGATGAGCTTCTTCATATGAATCTAGGATTCACTAGTTCAGACAAACGATCTTGTCAAATGTTCTTATTAGTGAGACTATTGAGTTGTAGACGTTCTTTTGCCTGCATCAATCAATTTTGTATAATGTTTGACATATTTATATTAATTCAAAAAAATTTCATTCAAATTGAGCCGAAAGGAAGTAAAATTTCATTCAAGTTTCAATGTCTTTTACAAAAAGATGCACTATGTACTAACAGATACAAAATACATGAGGTACATCAGGGATCCCCACCACACCATCGTCGATGCCTGTACTGCTATGGCGATGTATGACTAGGGCCAGAAACATCAGGCTGAATAGGTTGAGCCATAGAGATATACTGACCCTGCAATACATGTGCAATCTGTGATATGACATCGTACATGTGGGTCCCCTGTGACGCAGCAGCCTCCTCCCGATATGAAGTATGCTAGTTTGATAATGTATAACAAATTATATAAATACACAAGTGCATGGTCCTATGGTACATACCTCATCTGCCCTCAGTACATCCAATGACTCGCGTAGAATCACCAAATGGTCCATTGTAGAATGGGGTGGAGTGCCGGGAGTCCATCGGTGTACGCGAGGCCTAGCATCAGTATAGTCTAGGGCTGGGTGAGGAGTGAGAAAGGGAAAATGCTCATAAATCCATGCATGGAGAAGCGTCATATATCCACTGATCTATCTAACAGATGCCCTAGATGCAATCCCTAACTGCCGATATAAATGAGCCAAGGCACCCGCACCCCAAGCATATGTGCTTACTCTATCCAAATGCCGAAGCAGAGCAAGATAAGATATAGGCACCCTCGTCCCGCTCTTATCGACAAAAAGTGTACACCCTAACAAAAAAAGCAAATATACTCGCGCTGCACAGTCTATCCTACGGCGGCTATCTCTATCTGATACATTATAGAAATGACTCTTCAGCCACTCTAACCTCACAGACTGACCATGGACAGATAGAACCTCCTGACGCGCGTCATCCCGTGATACATGCAATAGCTGCACTAGTAGGTCCTCAGCATCCCGATCACTCATCCTATCTGTAGACAAGGACACTAAGGCACCCATGATACTAATCCCTAATATGGCGGCAACACCATCCAACGTGATTGTCATCTCGCCAAAGGGAAGATGGAAGGTGTTCATCTTGGGCTGCCATCTCTCTACAAAGCCCAAGACAAGAATCTTATCGGCGAACCGATAAGAGCAATGCACTAGCTCTAGAAGACCCGACTGCTAAACTATATCCCTGAATCTCCTATTTGATTGCCCTGATGCCCACCACTGCCACTCACCTACTTTGGCAGCATGGCTCATGCACTTCAGTGGAGTCCGTTCCTATGAAATATAAATGGATAACATGAATAACACATAACAACATCAAAATAATACATTAAATAAAATACGGTAGAACAACGAACAAATACCTATTGCCTCCAAATGGAGGCTGCAATATGTATCCTGAAACTCCTAAGGATAGAGTCATCCTCAGGACCGCCTGGACAAGGACCATCCGCCTCATCATCATCAACATCCATAGCTGGGATGTCCTCATCTGCTATCTCATCTGGGGGCGATGGTGCAACAAGATCCTCAGGAACCTCACGAACCTCAATAACCTCAGGCGCCTGGGTTCTACGTCTCCTGGCAGATGCTGTGGGTCTAACTCGTGAGGGGCCAGCATTCATATCTAGAACATTGCAATATTTATCAGTAAAATTGATTATAATTATATAATTTATAATATATTATAAATTATAATATACTTTATAATATACTTGATTATTATAATTATTATAATATACTTTATTATAATTATATTTTATAATTTAATTACTCTGTTCGGCCTAGCTGGGACCGTTCTGTTCGGTCGAGCTTGGCCGAACAGAATTCAATCTGTTCGGCCAAGCTGCGCTGAACAGATTTAATATTTGTTCATTAAATCTGTTCGGCCCAGCTCGGCCGAACAGATTGAATTCTGTTCAGCCCTGGAGGGCCGAACAGAGGTTCTCTATTCGGCCAACCAGGGCTGAACAGAGCTGGGACGACAGACGCTATGGGGGGACAAAGGGGGAGATGTGGCGAGAGGGGGCGGAGCCGTCGGACACATACGGACGCCGAGGAGGGAGGGATCTTGGCTAAAAAAAATAACTTGAAGGGGACAGATCGAGTGAGGAAAGGAGGGAGGAGGGAGGGAAGGAGGGAGGGAGAGGATGGGAGGGAAGGAGGGAGTGAGGGAGAGCTTACCTTATGTGCCGGAGAGGATGCTCCGCTGCCGGGGAAGCTGCCGCCGAGGAGCACCATGAGCGAGCGAGGTGAGCGCGAGCAAGGGAACGATTAGATAGGGGGGAAGGGGGGGCCAAATAGCAATTTTTGAGGGGCAGGAGGGAGAAGGGGTAGTTTAGGAATTTTATAAAATTAGGGGGCTACTGAGTAAAATAGGAGGGCTTTTAAGTAAAAAAAAAAGTTAAATGGGGGGCTCCTCAGTAAAATCTGCGGGCCAAATAGAATTACCCCTTTATCTGATGACCTAAATAACCCAGCTAGTAGCTATTGCCCATCTTCTGTCCCGTATTTACATTTTACGCCACTCCATTACCCATCGCTCTCCTCCTCGCGGTGATTGGGGCTCCTCCCTCGGGTGTGCTTCGATCTCCTTCTTGATCTCAAGAACCCCAATTCCTTTCTCTCTTGTTCGTTCAATTGATCTCGATCGCTTCCTCGGGTTTCATAGGGAAATTTCGGTGTCGGCGATGTGATGCCTCTTTCTTGAATCATTATTGACCAGCGACTCTCATTCCAAGCGATGGTAATCTCTCTCCTCCTTTCTTTCTTTACTGCTTTCCGATTCATTTTCATGATCTAAGGATTTTGGTATCCGCTAATCGAACTTTTTTCTAACCCTTCTATTTGATCATTGTTTTTCTTGCATTGACAGTGATGCTTGATATATGTTTTTTTTTTTCTCAAACTGTAAAAACGTGGGGGTGGGTCGAATTCGTTAGGGTTTTGCATTTCTTTTGACGTCAATTTGGGAGATTTGGAAATTTTTGCCTATATATATATATATATATATATATATATATATATATATATATATATATATATATATATATATATATATCGATTCTTTCCAACATTGCTGCATTCGACGTTAAAGAAGGTAATTACGAAAGATGAATGGGAAAGAAAGCTCAAAGATGTGACGATTCGGAAGGAGGACATGGATAACCTGATAATGAATTTTCTTGTCATGGAGAATTATTTGAGGCTGCAGAAAAATTCCGAATGGTATCTGGGACCGAAGGTATCTTTTGTTTATTTGGATTTGATACGATCCTATCGATGCAATATTTTCAATGTCGAATCTTGCATTAATATTCTTATTTTTAATATAATTCCATATTCATGCTAACTCAATTAATTTTGTTAACGGCCTAGAATCATTGACCAAAAAACTTAGTAAATGGACTTGAGTTATAATTACATAACGCTTTTCTTTCTCATTCAACATGGATATCACAATCTTTTCACATTATAATATGGCATTCTTATTGCATGCTACAAGCTATCTAGGATCTCTCTAAGCCGAATCATTGGTACTGCAAGAATAGCTTCACACCATAGCGGGATTCCATCACTATTCCATAGGTAGCCTTCATCTCATGCCCATCAACTTTTGCATACTTGAATTAGCTTTGATATTATTTGTAATGCTCCAAGTTCACCTACTAGCCCAATTAACCTCGTTAGCATGCTTGAAATTATTGGTCCAAAAACTCAAGTAAAAGTTAATAGATAACAAGTGGACTTGAGTTATAAGCACATAACATTTTTTTTTTCTATTCAATGCGTAACTAAATTAAGGGTATCACAAACAAACATAAATCTTGCAACAATAATTGGTCACAAGGCTATGAAGACGGTTGTGATGTCTGATAATGCAAAGGATGCAATTCAGAAAGTCAATTATTTGAACCCAATGATATGTTTCATTTCTTGTTAACAATCTCCAATATCAATCTGTGTTCCTTTATGGGATGGGGAATATGCATGTTGTGCTATTTTTACAGCCAGGTAATGTCATATGCCTCATTTTCAATATAAATGGAATTGATTTTATCTTAACTCGTATGATACCTCAAATTTAGTTTTACATTAGATAGAAAAGAAATGTGTTAATGCTAGAGGAGAAATTATGATACTCTAAATTTAATTCCATATTGAATGAGAAAAAAATATGTATATATATATATATATATATATATATATATATATATATATATAATCAAGTTCACTTGCTATCCATCAACTTTTATCTGAGTTTTTGGATCATATAATTTTGATCCACTAACAAAGTTACTCAGGTGTTAGATTAGCATCATTCTTGTGGAAACCTTCAAGAGTAATCGCTACTAAGTGTCATTCTTGTTGGCATGTCATTCTTGTTGGCATGGAAACCTTCAAGAATAATCATTACTAGGTGTACATCTTGTTGGCTGAATTTTGTTGTTTCAATCTAATCCTAAGATTCAAGCGACTAAGAGAAGGAAGTATTTATCTTTAAAGATATTTTATTCAAACATGCTTTTTGGGTTTTGATGAGGGGCAAAATTATCATTACATTAATATCTGTGCACGTGTCAAAAAGGTTAGGATCACTTTCGATTTACGCATGTCATCCATTGTATTCGGAAAAAGATAAAATCTCTTCGTCTCGACAGGATCGAGCCATCTCTCCATCATAATAAAATCGAGCCGCCTTTTCATCTCGGCAGGGTTGAACCATTCTCATACCCCGGCCTTGTCTCCGCCATGCCGAACCATTCTCATGCCTCGGCGGGCTCAAAGCAGCCAAAAGCCAAATATGACCCTCCGACCTCGTCAGCTCTCGTCGCCTCAAAAGGAAAGTTGAGCCAGGCATAGCCTGTTGCCTATAAATAACCAGAATGGCATGTTATAACATTCTGGGAGTCATAACTCAGTCCTCTAGCAAATGGTATTACTGGTAGGTGGGGTCATTACCTTTTGTTTCGTGTTTTCTATACGAATGTCATACTCTTTTAACTAAGATGTTATACCTTATGAACTAGGATATCGTCAGAGTTTTTCGGCCTATATCAGGTGTTATACTATGACCCTATAACTCTGGTATCGTCATTTAACAACTCGGGTGTCGTCAGTTATTTTCTGGGATGTTGTAAGTTTCTACATTTAGTTTCAGCTAGGATATTGTAATATGAGAACTGGGTTGTCGTAACATTCTTTCTGGGATGTTGTAAGTTTTGGCTTAATAATTACAGCTAGGGTGTCATTTTATGAGAACTGGGGTGTCGAATAAGTTTTTTTGGGGTGTTGTAAGTTCTTGCCTTAGCAGTTTCAGTTAGGGTGTCATTATTTTACAACTCCGTTGTCGTAAGTTCTTTTCTAGGGTGTCGTGAGTTATTTTCTGAGGTATCGTAAGTTTGTCATTAACTATTAA
The DNA here is from genome assembly GCA_900491605.1 of Calamus simplicifolius. Taxonomy (NCBI): domain Eukaryota; kingdom Viridiplantae; phylum Streptophyta; class Magnoliopsida; order Arecales; family Arecaceae; genus Calamus; species Calamus simplicifolius. The sequence goes on along the minus strand of UESW01004969.1, from coordinate 434,029 downwards.
AGGGTATCGTAATTTTTAACTAGGGTATCGTATGTCTTTAACTGGGGTGTCGTAAGTTTCTGCCTTAACATTCTTTGCACGGGTGTCATCCTTTTAAAGTTAGGATATCGTAAGAATTGAACTGGGGTGTTGTAACCAAAGTTGTCAATTTCGTTTTGGATTATATTTCGTTTTAGCTTATGAAACGAAATATTTCGGTATCGGACTGTTTCGGTGCTTCGTTTCGGATATATATATATATAATGTAAAATTTGTTTAAAATTCATATTCTTCATAAATAATAATAACAACATAAAAAAAGATAAAAGATAAAAATTCTGTTCATAATTCATAATTTCATCATCAATAACAACATACGAAGTTTCATCATCAACAACAACATACGAATAAGATAAAAAAAAAACTTGTTTACATTTCATAAGTTTAATCATCAACAACAACATACGAAGTTTCATCAACAACAACATACGAATAAGATAAAAAATAAAAACTTGTGTTCATAATTATAAGTTTTATCATCAACAATAACATACGAAGTTTCATCATCAACAACAACATATGAAGTTTCATCATCAACAACAACATACGAATAAGATAAAAAATAAAAACTTGTGTTCACAATTCATAAGTTTCATCATCAACAACAACATACGAATAAGATAAAAAATAAAAACTTGCGTTCACAATTCATAAGTTTCATCATCAACAATAACATACGAAGTTTCATTATCAACAACAATATACGAATAAGATAAAAATAAAAACTTATGTTCACAATTCTTTCTCTTCATCAACACCATAAAGACAATGATCTTCATCTTCTACTTGCACATGAGCACTAATTCCTATATTCAAATTAGTGTCATCCTCATCATCAAATGCAACATCTTCTTCATCATCTAAAGTTAAAGCAGCTAACGGAGCTTCAATTGTCTCCCAACTTAAATCTTCTCCATCAAGAAGTCCAGGCTCTTCAGAGATCCATTCATCTAATAAATCTATGTTATCAAGACTTATAGGATCCAAAGAGTCTTTTCTCTTCTTCAAATTCCTATAAAAAAGACAAGAAAGAAAAAAAAAACAGCTTATAAAATTAATTTGAGAAACATATAATGCACATAATAGCAAGATCTTTTTTACCTCTATCGGAGCTTGAGATTGTATCTCACAAAGACTAAATCATTTAGTCTTTTATGTTCAAGCCTATTACATTTTTTGGAATGAATAAATTCAAATGTACTCAGTTTCTTTCACATCCAGTTGCACTACAATATTGACTAAGGATTCTAGTAGCAAACTTTTGAAGTTCTAGAGTGTCATTTCCAAATTGCTCCCACCATGCAACTAATTAGAAGGAGATTATTTATTAGTAACTTTAGAGAAGAAAAAAAAATCAATACAAGTGAAAATGTTTAGAAAAATACCTGGATTTAGCTTCTCACGTTGGCGAATTTCTAAGGACATGCCAAAATCACCCGTTGAATTTTTGTATTCCTCAAGCTGTCCACTTATTTTGTCTTGGATATCAAAGTCGTGACCAACCTAGTTAATGTTGTGAGTAATCCTCGGGTGACCTCCTTCTGTTTGGTAAAAGAGGGTCTAAAATAGATCCCCATATTAAGAAAACATCCTGCTGCATGTAGCAGGCTATGAAGTTGTTTGTCCCATCTAGCATCAATTACTCTAACATATGGCCCATACAATGTTGCTTTTTTTTCATTATTGTGATAATGGCTTCTTTTGCCTTTTCCATTGCCTCATACAAGTAACCGATGGCTATTTTTTCTTCACTATCTACTAATCAAAAAACTCGGACTAAAGGTTCACTAATCTTGACCATATGTTGACATTGAAGCCAAAAGTCATTATCTTGTAAAATAATTCTAGCAATTCCCTTCCCAACATTACTCTTTCCATGGCTTGACTCTATCCATTTGTCATTGGTGAACATTTATCTTAACTCTTTTTTAAATTTCAACAAGCATTGAAGACTTAGAAAATGAGTTGCAAATCTAGTAACAGCAGGACGATACAAATCTCTACCATTAGTGAACTCTTTCCTCATCAACGATAAAACCCATGCATGATTATAAATAAATTTTGTAACCTTTCTTGCCTTTTTAATAGTATCATCAATTATGGGAAAATATCGAGCATCAGAAAAAATTTTCACCTCAAATCAATACAATGGGCAACACAAGGAGACCAAAAGAAGGTTCCATACCTCTGTTGCAAAGCCTTTCCAGCAGCCTTGTAACTAGCATCATTATCGGTGACAAATTGGACAACATGCTCCACACCTACTTCATTGACTACTTGATCAAAAATCCTAAGTAATGTCTCCTTATCTTTTCTAAGTCTCGATGCATCAATCGACTTTAAAAACATAGTTCCTCTTGGACAATAAACAAGGAAGTTTATAATTGGCTCTTGTCTTTGATTTGTCCACCCATTAGCCATAATAGAGCATCCATAGGGTTTCCAGTTATTTTTTATCACTGAAATGTACTCTTGAATTTCATGTACAGCATCTTTCAGAAGACAACCTCTGAAATCATGGTAAGATGGCCCTTCGAAACCAGGTCTAATTGAAGCTATAGCATCCACCATATGTTGATAATAAGTTGACTTTTCCGCATTAAATGAGATATTGGCATCATACCACCATCTTGCAATAGCCATCTTTGCTTTGTCAATTGACTCTTTGCTTTGCATTGCACTTATAATGCTAGGTTGTGCCCCTGGAATAGTTCGTGATGCAAAATAACTCAAATTACATTGCTTTGATGGACCACCTTGCTTTTCTAGGTTCCTTTTTCTCCCTTTAGATTTTCCCATGTTACTTGTAGGATAAATCATCTCACAATTTTCATCATTGTTTTCATCAGTGGATGCATCACTTTGAGGCTTTTCAATCTCAACTTTTAATTTTTTTCTTTTTTTCTTGTTCCTTCATCAATTCCTTAATCAATTGCTTCATTTGCCATCTCACATCTGTCGGTACCTTCTTACAAGGGTCAACTTGGCCTTGAAATCCTGCAAGATGTTGTTTTAAATGAGTGGCTCCTCCACCATTCATTCTCTTGTTAAAACATAAAGTACTATTTCTTGAACCCATTATTACTCATCCATAAGCCCAAGCAGGGTAACTTGATCTAGCAGGAGCAGAGGCTACAGAGGTAGCACCACTTGATGAATTATCAGTCATATCACCAATTTTTCTACAAATAATTGATTATAAGAATTGGTTAAGCCAAAAATAAAAAATAAACAAAAGTACATAAAAAAAGATAGTTATTATATGAAATTCAGAAAAATTTAGAATAAAAAACAAAAAATCTTATGAAAAAAGGAGAAAAGAACCTGATCCTCAATCTTCAATCTTGTTAGATGCTTTTCTTGAATGCTATCAAATAATAATTCTATTCCGTGAGACAGCTGTGTTTGGGAAAAAATTGGGAGTCAAAACAAATAAAAGAAAATATTATACAATCATCTACATCACAAATCAAAAATTTCCTCCCTTCAATTGTTCATCCAACAAAGATAACAAAAGAATCAAAAGAAATTGGAGTGTAATATTTAACGCCTAAATAATAAAGATGTAGAATGGAGCGAGAGCAGTATAACGGAAGATTTCTAGGTAATCTATTTCCTCACCTAATATTTGCTCATAGGACAGATGGAGAGAGAAGTTGTTCTTAGCAAAGGCCATGCCTTGTTTCTTTCACAAAACTGCCATCATATGATCTCTCTTAGCGGGCCAGGCGAAACGATTCCTCCTCAAAATCGTGGCTATTATATACAAAACCCTCCTTTTTTTATTTATTCAGAATTTGGACATTGAAGGGAAAAGGGGGGAAAAATTTGGGAGAAAAAAGAGGAAGAGATAAAAAAGAAAATTATTAGAGAGAGAGAAATATAAATACAGGAATAAAGAAGTCGATTTGATATATACTCCAAGTGCCAAAACCAAAATCAACATTAAGATTTTTTAATCTTCTTTTTTTTTTTTTGGTAACACTTAGCAAGGAAATCTCATCTCATAGTTCATAAAAATAAATAGAATCACTTAAATCAAAGGGACATACCCAGAAAACGAAGCTGGATGAGATCAGGATCAGTAATATCCCTCCAATCTCCTGCGACTCCTCAAAGCCTCTCCTTCCTCTCTTCTCCTTCTCTATTTATAATGGAAGACTGACACTTTTTTTTAGGGGAACGAAAGAAGAAGAAGAGACAAGGACGTCATGGTGATGGCGGTGGCGGTTAAAAGCCATGCCAACTTGGGGCGACTCGGTCCAGGGAAAAGTTGCGATTGTCCTGCTCTGAGAAAATATTCCCCTGGCGAGTCTATTTTAAAAGAAAATTTAGAGACAAGAATGAAATCTCTTCGCTCTAAATTTTGCCACTTCTAAAAGTTGAGAACAAAAATAGAAGAGAAATCATGTTTCAATCCAGCTTTTTCTTTTCCTTTCTCAAACAACAAAGATTATGATGGGGGAGGGGGAGAGAGAATGTATTGTACCGTTTATTGAAGGTAGCAGTGCAGCACCCTTATGGTTGAGGAAAGAGCGGAAGAGAGGGAGTTGACGTCGTAGATCTTGGTAGCAGAAATGAATTAGGAGAGGGGAGTTGACGGCACCTTCCAAATCGTCTTGCCTCTTGCCCCCAAGAAAAGAGTTTGAGTCTTTGAGAGGTGCGACCGTGCGACTGAAAGAAGAGGGGTAGGGTAACTAGGGTTTTTTTTTGACATTATATATTTTTTTAAAATGATCCTAAAAGATTTAACAATTCACAAATTGATCCTCGAAACATATTTTATCGAAATGGCCGAAACATGCTGAAACGGCCGAAACATGCCGAAACGCACCAAAATGGCCAAAAAATCTTCAAAGCGAAATGTAGGACTTATCTTTTTGGATAAGCCACTGAAATGAAACGTTTCAGCTGAAACGGCCGAAACGAAATAAAATTGACAACTTTGGTTGTAACAGCTTTTTTGGGATGTTGTAAGTTTCGGCCATAACAGTCTCCACACAAGTGTCATCATTTAAAAGCTAGGGTCTTGTTAGGTGAGAACTGGGGTCTCGTAATAGCTTTTTTAGGATGTCGTGAGTCCTGCCTTAACATTCTTTGCTCGAGTGTCTTCATTTTATAGCTAGGGTGTCGTAAGAAATGAACTGAAATGTCGTAACAGCTTTTCTGGGATATCGTAAGTTCCTGCCTTAACAGTCTTCGTACGAGAGTCATCATTTTAAAGCTAGGGTATTGTTAGGTGAGAACTGGGGTGTCATTACAGCTTTTTTAGGATGTCGTGACTCCTTTAACATTCTCCGCTCGGATGTCATCATTTTAAAACTAGGGTGTCGTAAAATTGAACTGCGATGTCGTAACAGCTTTTCTGGGATGTCGTAAGTTCCTGTCATAACAGTCTCCGCTTGGGTGTCATTGTTTTAAAGCTAGGGTATCGTTAGGTAAGAATTGGGATATCTAATAAGTTTTTTTGGGATGTCGTACGTTCCATATTTATCATTTTTGACATTCCGATACTTTATTTTACAACTCCAATATCATAAGTTATTTTCTGGGGTGTCGTAAGTTCATGTCTTAGTAGTTTAAGTTAGGGTATCGTCATTTTACAGCTCTGTTGCCATCAGTTGTTTTCTGAGATATCGTGAGTTATTTTCTGGGGTGTCGTAAGTTCATGTCTTTAACTATTAAAGGATATCGTAGTTTTTAACTGGGGTGTCATATATCTTTAACTAGGGTGTCGTAGGATTGTAACTGCAATGTCATAATATTTTTTCAGACTGTAACACGATCTCTATAGCTCCTGTGGCATGTTACGATACCCTGGGAGTCATTATTCAGACCATAGATGGCATTTATTCCTGGTATCTGATGTTCGAATATAAAACCTTAACGTTTTATGAATGGTGTCGTAGTTTTTAACTAGGGTGTCATATTTCTTTGATAGGGATGTTCTAATGCTTGATCTGGATAAAATGGCATCTAAATCTATGGATCTTAATGTTTATGACTGTGTGCCTATATTTCCACAAATGATGATGAACATACTCCCGGCCGTGCACTTTAACCCATCACTCAAAATGCAGGGGATGGTACTGTTATTCCTTAAACTGGAATGGAATTCAATTCAGAAGATGATGTATATACTTTCTACAATGGATACACAAAAAGAGTTAGTTTTGGAATCACAACAGTGTGTAGTAGAACTAACTACAACAAACAACTTTGCTTCAAGCACCTAGCATGTTGGAGGCAAGGAAAATCTAAAAAAAATATAGAAGACCATGAATCCTAGGGTTATTAGCAAAGTTGATTGTAACACATTCATAAAAGCAAGACTAAATTCTACAAATGGAAAGTGGATATTGGTTGAGATTTCTCTAGAACATAACTGATATGGCTGATCATGCCCCCAGGCGGTGGAGTAACACCCTGCACGGTTTTCGAGCCAAGTAATAATTTGGCAGCTAGTCCCGACCTCGGCCATGGCCACGAATTAATCACACCCCTAGGCGGTGGAACACCTTGCACAGTTCTCGAAGCTAAGTAATAATTTGGCAGCTAGTCCCGGCCTCGGCCTTGGCCTCAGACTTCACCTCGGCCTAAGCCTCGGCCTCGGTCATGGACTTCATCTCAACTTCGACGTCGGCCTCGAGCCCAGTCTCAGCCTCGGCCTCGAGCCCTGCCTCGGCCTCGGCATGCCCTTAGCCTCTAGCCTTAGCCGCTAAACCAACCCCGAATATGGTTCTCAACAACCTAGCAAGCGCCCAAGGCTGTCACGTCGCCCACTAACCCACTCTTTCTAAGACTACGGATGGTTACTGTTATTTATGGCGCACGTCTAACAACAACGCGCCCACCCACTACTCATGGCACCGCTTTTGACGAACAATGTGATTCAACGGTCGACCGCAAAGGGTAAGAGGGACCTCCGAACATGTATAAAAACCTTTACTCACAATGAGGAAGGGGATGGAACTCTCACACTGAGTCATATTCGAATACTGTTCTCCAAACCACTAACTAAAGCGTCTTTGTTGCAGGTTTTCGTCTAAAGAAGGAGGCCCTGTCAACTCCTAGAAGATCTTCGGAGCTTTCTTGTCACCCGATGCTCTTAGGAAGTGATCTGGAGGCAACAAATTGGCACTCTGGGAAGGGATGGCCATAGCATAGACGCTCATTCAACGTACATGCGAACCCACAACCTCTGCAAGGAAGAAGATGATGGTTACACGTGCACAAGAGGCCTCCACCAGTCAGGTTGGGGGGCACCTCTCAAGGGCTGAGCAGCCGGAGGCCGACCTCCCTGCTTCGCCCCCTATGCAGCCGCAGTCTAGCCAAGCTGATCAGCTCGCCGCACTCACCCAGCAGGTTTAGGATCTGATGGCAGTGGTTCGAGGACTGCAGGAGCAGTGCTCAACCACTACGCCATGTCACCTCAGTTCTCTCCGTCCCACGCGGAGGGTCATGAAACCAACCAGTATCATCATGGATGGACCCCTTCGGAGGCCTTCCGCCGCGCATCCCGAAATCTCGTCGCCGAAAGACCTCCAAGCGGCAGCGGTCTCCTTCCCATTGTTCTGACCGCCTTCCAAAGCGGCGTAGTGGAAGGAACCCGAGCATGTGCATTCCCTACACCGAAAACCTTCTCTCCGTTCGTCCTCTGAATCTTCGAAGGGAGATTTAGATAGACGGATTGCTTGTCAAGCCGAGCGACGGTTAGACGAGTATCATCAACGGCTGAAGGAGCTCAGCCACAGAATTACTAACCCTCATGGGGCGGAATACGACCACCGTCCCCTGTCTCATCGTACTATGGAGGAGCCGGTCCCACCTCGATTCCGTCTGCCCCAGCTAGACCCATACGATGGCACCACGGACCCTCTGAATCATCTGAAAAGCTACAAGGTCCTCATGCAGGTCCAGGGGGCAACAGATTCTTTCCTTTGTGTTGCCTTCCAAGCTACACTTCGGAAGGCCGCACGTGCGTGGTATTCTCGTTTGCCACCACGTAGTATCAACTCCTTCAGGCAGCTCGAGCGATCTTTCTTGGCCCACTTTGATGCATGCCGAAAGATTTCCTGGGTGGCCGATAGCCTGTTTTCCGTCCAGTAGAGGAGCGGCGAAACCTTGAAGGACTTCATGGCTCGGTTTAAGGAGGCGGTGCTCGAGGTCTACAATCTTGAGGACTCCGTAGCCACTCTAGCCTTGAAGCGGGGACTCCGTCCCTCCCGATTCGCCTATTTCCTGGATAAGAAGCCTCCGACTTTTATGTCGAACTGCTGAGCCAAGCGCAGAAGTATATCCGCGCCGACGAAGCGGACTTATCCAAGAGAGAGGTCGATAAGGGGTCAGGCAAAAAGCCAGCCCATCCGAGCCCGCAGGAGTGTGGCCAAGAAAGTCTGAGCTGCCTCGTCATCCAAATAACTGACCCCGGGCTTTGGTTCCCAAAGAGCATTTCACCCCACTTCTCGCCCCAATATCCCACATCCTGTTGGAGATTGAGGGCGAGCCCTATCTTCGACGCCCGCCTCCCATAAGGCCAGGGGTCCCCTGCAGCAAAGAGCTTTACTGCCGCTATCATCGGGACTATGGCCATGATACGAAGGACTGTCGCCTGCTGAAGAAAGCCATTGAAGAACTCGTTCAGCAGGGCCATCTGGGTAAGTTTGTCCGAAAAGGGAATCCTACTGCTCTAGGCCCGTCGGCACCTTCTGCACCCCAGGTCGGCGTGGACAACGCTCCGAAGGAGAAGACGGTGGCCATGACCTCCTGGGGGCAGACAGTACTTTAAAAGGCCGCACGAAGAGGAGTTAGACTCTGTAATTCCCTTTTCTAAAAGGGACCAGGAAGGGGTGTTAACAAAAATGATGATAGCGTCATGGCATCCATGACGATCGCAAAGCACTCTGTAAAAAGAATTTTAGTGGACAGTGGGAGCTCTGTGGATGTTTTGAGTTATGATGCATTTGTTTGGATGAACTTGTCCCCTAACTCCCTTCAGCCTATCACCATACCCTTGATGGGTTTTACCGGTGATTCCATAAGGGTGGAGTGGGAGATTACTCTCCTTGTTATAGCCAGGACCCCACCATGTCAGAGCAAGGTTCTCATGAACTTCTTAGTCGTCCGGGTTCCGCTGTCCTACAATGCCATTCTTGGGAGACCCGGTCTGAACCTTCTGGATACTGTTATCTCCACCAAAAGATTACTCGTAAGGTTTTCTACCAGCAAGGGAGTTGGGGAGATGTGGGCGGAGCAGAACCCACTACCACTCTGCTACTATATGGCCCCCAGCCTGCAGGGGCGGTGTCTATACCAGCACCAGAGCCGCTCAACCCCCGAGACCTAGAGAGGAGAGGAGAGCTGGCCGAGCACCTGCTGACCTTCCCACTTGGGGAAGACCCAACGAGGACTCCAGATTGGAGCCCTGCTTCCGAAGGAGGCGCGCGATCGACTTCTTGCTTTCCTGCGGGCCAACTCCGATATCTTTGCATGGTCATCATCTGACATGTCGAGTATCCCCGAAGAGGTAATTACCCATCAACTCAATATCAAACCAGGGTTCCAGCCCGTCCGACAAAAGAAGAGGAGCTTTGCCCCCGACCGATAGAAGGCCATTGATGAGGAGGTTCGCAAGTTGGTGGCTACTGGCCACATCCGAAAGGTCCACTACCCCGACTGGCTAGCCAACATCATGATGGTCCGCAAGGCTAGTGGGAGCTGGAGGATGTGTGTGGACTTCACTGATCTCAACAAGGCCTGCCCCAAGGATAGCTACCCGTTGCCTCAGATTGACCAGCTGGTGGACGCCATGTCCGGTCACGGGACCCTCAGCTTCATGGATGCCTTCTCGGGATACAACCAGATCAAGATGGATCTGACGGACGAGGAAGCTACCTCATTTGTGACCGAGAAGGGGATATACTGCTACAAGGTGATGTCGTTCGGATTGAAGAATGCGGGGCCACTTACCAGAGGCTAATGAATAAGGTCTTTAAAGACCAGATCGGGCGCAACATGGAAGTGTACGTGGACGACATGCTAACCAAGAGTATCTGTACCACTGACCATGTTGCCGACCTTGCGGAGACCTTCGACAATCTTCGTCGGTACCAGATGAGGCTGAACCCCCGCAAGTGCGCCTTCAGGGTCACAGCGAGCAAATTCCTGGACTTCATGGTGACGCAGCATGGGATCAAGGCGAACCCTAATAAGATCCGAGCCATCTTGGACATGAGGTCTCCGGTTAACAAGAAGGAGGTGCAGCGCTTGACTGGAAGGGTGGCAGCCTTGAGCCGTTTCTTGTCCAAGTCCGCAGAGAGGTGTCTGCCTTTCTTTAAGGCGCTGCGCAAAGTCAACGACTTCGAGTGGACGGAGTGCCAGAAAGCCTTCGAAGAGTTAAAGGAGTTCTTATCCACTCTGCCATTGCTGTCCAAGCCAAGGGGCAAGGAGGAGCTCTTTTGTACCTTGCGGTCTCCTTCAAGACTGTCAGCTCCATGCTTGTTCGCTGGACACCGATGGAACACAGAAGCCAGTTTACTACACCAGTAAGGTGCTTCATGACGTGGAGACTAGGTATTCCAGAATCGAGAAGATTATCTTTGCCCTAATCATCTTGCCCAGCACTTTAGGCCCTACTTCCAAGCTTACCCGATCGTGGTGGTCACGGATCAACCACTCAAGGAAATTATCTCTCATCCTGATACCTCTGGCCGATTGGCGAAGTGGGCACTCAAGCTGGGAGAGTTGACCTATTGTTTCGACTTAGGTCGACCATGAAGTCCCAGATCTTAGCAGATTTCCTAGTCGAGTGCACATGGACAGAGGAGCAGCCGAAGGAGCCCCATGCAAACCCCTCGGACGTCGCAATCGAGGGAAGAGGGGAGGACTGAATCCTTCACGTGGATGGGGCGTCAAATTCTGAAGGAAGTGGGGCAGGCCTCATCCTAGCCAGTTCGGACAGTGTTGTGACCGAGTATGCCCTCCGTTTCCTCTTCTCAGCCAGAAACAACTAGGCTGAGTATGAAGCCTTACTGTCAGGGATGAGACTCCTAGCTCATCTCTGATCAAATCAAGGGGGAGTACGAGGCTCGAGATCCTACTATGTCTCGTTATTTGAGTATGGTGCAGTCACAAGCCTCTCCCTTTGCTCACTTCAGTGTCAGTTACATCTCCCAAGGGGAGAACGCTAAAGCTGATGCTTTGTCCTGGCTAGCCACTTCGGTCGATGGGACCTTGGGGAGAACCTATGTGGAGCATCTAGAAGCCCCAAGCATTGATATGGTAGAAGAATCCATGCCAGTCAGTCAAGATCCTTCCTGGATGGATGTTTATATCCGGTACTTCACCAATGGCACCCTCCCAGTCGACCCCGCTGAAGCCAAGCTATTCAAGTGGCAAGCATCCAAGTTCCTGGTGTTCGACGGACAACTATACCGAAGATCCTTCTCTCACCCTCTCCTCAAATGCATCGGTCCTGCAAACGCTGACTACATCCTTCATGAGATCCACGAGGGTATATGCGAAAACTATTTAGGGGGCAGAGCGTTATCACATAAGGCCCTATGCCAAGGCTACAACTGGCCTACCATGCGGGGAGACGCGGCCAAGTTGGTCCGGAAGTGCGATAGCTACCAGCGATATGCTAATATTCAACGGCTGCCAACCTCTCAGCCGAGCCCCCTGTCGGCTCCATGGCCTTTCGCCCAGTGAGGAATGGACATTTTGGGACCATTCCCTCCAGCCTCTGGTCAGCGAAAGTTTCTGCTCGTTGCCATCTATCATTTCACTAAGTAGGCAGAGGCCGAAGCACTTGCCAAAATCACCGAAGCCAAGGTGAGAAATTTCTTTTGGAAGTATGTTATCTATCGGTTCGGACTACCCCATACCCTTGTCACCGATAATGGTCGACAGTTCGATAATGCTCCTTTCAGAAAGTTTTGTGCCGAACTGGGCATATGTCAGAGGTTCACCTCTATCGATCATCCACAATCAAATGGAGCGGCTGAGGTAACAAATCAGATTATCCTTCAAGGGCTTAGGACACGTCTCGATGATTTTAAAGGAAGATGGATGGAGGAGCTCCCGAACGTGCTGTGGGCGTATCACACAATGCCCCGAACCCCCACGGGAGAAACTCCTTTCAGCCTTGTGTTCGGATCGGAGGCAGTCATTCTAGTGGAGATTGGCATTCCTAGTCCCCGGATACAATCGTATGATAAGGGAGACAGTTCCAGCTAGTTGAGAGCCAGCCTCGACCTCGTTGAAGAAGTCCGCGATCAAGCACGACTCAAAATGGCATCCTACCGACAAAGGGTTGCAAGGTACTACAATGCCCGAGTTCGCCCCAGGACATTCCTTCCTGGAGACCTGGTCCTCAGACGAGCCGAAGTCTCCAAACCCATGGAGGGGGGAAAGCTGTCGCCCAATTGGGAAGGACCTTATCGAGTCACCGATGCACTTCATCGCAGAGCATACCGGATCTAAGGATTGGACGGGAAGCCTCTTCCTCGCACCTGAAACGCGGACAACCTCCGTCGGTATTATCAATGAAGTATACTGATATCATAAGCTTGAGCATGTCTACTAAAATAATATTTACTTTTCCACTAACAAAAGTGTCTTCAAGCAATCTTGCTTCTTCAGCTCAAGCCTGACCCAGCGTCGGCGCTCAAGCCTAGCTCCATGTCGGCACTCAAGCTCGACTCAGCATCGGCACTTAAGCCCGGCTCCGCGTCGGCACTCAAGCCTGGCTTCGAGTCGGCACTCAAGCCTGACCCAGCATCGGCGGCACTCGAGCCCGACTCCGCATCAGCACTCAAGCCCGACCCCGCATTGGCACTTAAGTCCGACTCAGCGTCGGCACTCAAGCCCGATCCAGTGTCGGCACTTAATTCAGACAATTTCATTTCGGTCTCAACTATGGCTCCAAGTCTCGGCTACGGCCCAGGTTTCCATCCTGGCTTCGGCCTCACCTAACCTTAGCTACGGTTTTGGTTCCTAGCTCGGATTTACACTCTCGGCCCCGGCTCTAAAGAGAGCGTCTTGGCTATTACGAAAGAAGATTACCAACACAGCAAATTCCAAAGTGTATTTTCATTGATTGTAAAGTCTTACAAAGTTGCCGACTCTAGTCGGGCCTTATTACAAGGAAAAATAAAAAAGAGATGGTGCTCAGGACTCGGCTGGCGCTGGATCATCATTGGGGGAAGGATCTTCTTCTTCTTCGTCTGGTTCTAGGTCGCCGATTCCCTCAAGACCGTAGATTCTTCTTACTTTGGCCTTACAATCTTAGAAGCCCACGTTGTATGCGAAGGCAGTGGCCCCGGCCAGCTCCTCATAACTGGTGGACTGCCTGAAGCTCTCTACGGCCTCGGCGGCCTTCTTCTCGGTAGCGACCTTTTCTTCGGCAGCCATTGCAGCCACCTTCAGGTCAGCTATCTCGGCGTCGGATTGACGGGTGATCTCTTCGGCATTTTCTGTCCACTCCTTCGCTGCTTTTATTTCGATGATGATGGAGTGTAGTCGATTCTTCAATACAAACACCTCTGACTCCGCCATCCTTTGCTTCTCTTCTGCCGCCTGAGCATTATCGAGCTCACGGGCTACGTGGCATTGAGCTTCCTCAAGCGCCTCTTCTGCCCTTCTCGCCCGGGCTAGACCCTCGATCGGGCGGCCTTAACCTCAGCCTCGGCTCTCTCTGCCCGAGCCAAACCTTCAGCTCGAACGGCTTCTAAGGCCCTCTCGGCCCAAACCCTCGGCTCGGGCCGCCTCTATAGCCTTCTCGGCCTTTTCTACTCTGGCTTGAGCTTGGCTAATCTCTTCATTCAAATGACCGAGGGTGGCCTCGGCCTGGGATAGGACGCCTTTGACGATGGCTAAGGAATTCATCGCTTGCACAAGTAACATTCGGGTTAAGTGACAAGGAAAATTCTTAATGAAGACTATTGATAAAGGGGGAAATACTTATACATAGGTGAGCCACGGAGGCTTCACGGAAGAAGACAAAGGTCCCTTGGTTCTGGAGGACCCTCTGAAGCTCAGGTACGCAGACTTGAGCCATTGTTCGCTTGGCCCAACGACAGTGATGCTCAAGGATTGACCGAAAGGAAGGCGCGTCAGCTTCGTCTTCCTCCATGGTCCTGGCGGGTGCCGAAGCCACTGGCGCCGGATCAGAGGCCGACGATGCCCCTTCCGTTGGCGCTACTGCTTGTGGAGGCTCTTCGACTATTGCCTCTTCGGTTGGTGGAGCGGCCTTTGGAGCAGGTTCTGTGGCCAGTGCGATCGACTCCACCTCAGGAGTGGCAGGCGATGGTGATTGTGGAATTTCAGCCCTCGGCTCCTCCGGGGGCGTGTTGGTGAGATCAATGGGGGCTTCCCAGTCCGCTCGAGGCTCGCAGATGAGTGGGGTTGGGGACCAGGACGGTGCTGGTAAGGGTGACTGGGGCCTCTTCCTTGATTCTTCGGCCTCTTCATTTCTCCCCATGGCCCCTCCGGCCTCGGCTTTCCTTCTGGCCTTGATTTTGGCCCTCTTCTCGGCGGGGGCTCCATCCACCTGGGCTCTTCTTTCCCTAGCCGCAGCCTTCCTCACTGCTTGGATCGATGGCAGCATATCTGCATAAGTCAAAGGACCTGGTAAAAAAAAGGGGGGAAAAGAAAGAAGAGAGCAAATGATATGGGTGAAGAGGGGAAAAGTCATGGCTGCTCACCGCTACTCGAATGAGGCCTGCTAGCCGAAGGTTCTCTTCAGCCAACAATTGGTTGCACCAGGGGACATCGGCAGTTATCAGCTGCCCGAACACCTCTTGGTCCCTTGGGAGTATGGTCGGATCCTTGTTCGGCTCGGTATTTGGAGTCCCCCACACTGTCCTTACCCCCCTCAACTTGAGCAAAGAAAAATCTATCTTTCCACCCCTTGATGGACGTAGGAAGATATCGTTTGAGGGTTCTGGTTGGTCTAGGGGCAAAGGACCACCACCCCGACTGTTTCCTAAGGGTATAAAAGCATCAGAAAAGAGAGATCCTAGCCTTAATCCTATGGATGTGACACAGAACTAAGAAACCGATAATGCTCCGAATGGAATTCGGAACCAACTATACCGTGCTAAAGAGTATCTATCTAGGAGGTTAAGTATGAAAGGGTGAATGGGAAGACGAAGGCCAGCCTTGAAGTAGGTCTCATATAGGGCAACTCTATCGAGACATGAAGAAGTAACCCTATCTTCAGGAAGAGGTCGGAATAAGTGAATGTTGGTGGGGAGGTTGTACTTGGCCCTAAGATTTATTATCTCTTGGGCGATCATACTAGAGGCAGTCCACTCGGGGGACTGCCCCATGATGGAGGATGAGCTGGCGACGGCCGGACGACGCTGAATGGGGGCCCATCCGGCAGCCGGGCAACTCCCAACGGGAGACCGCCCGATGGCTTGCCGCTGCTCTAATGGGACCCTGTCAATAGAGGAGGACCAACTCGGTGTCGGAGAAGGGGAAGGCTGTGAAGGATTGGGGGAATAGCCCCCTGAGTCGGAAATAGAACACGATAAGGATGAATCCATGGAAAGGATGAACTAACCTGGAGGAGGGATCGAAAAGTTGAACTGGGACGGAAGGCTCGGGAAGAAGGAACCAGGGTAGAAGATGAACAGGCACTCGAGCAGGATCGAGAGGAGGAACAAGGAAGCACAGACAGTGGAAGCGGCTTAGGTCAGGGACGACTCCTTTTATAGCCTCGTCATTTCAAATTGTCCCGCCTGGTTTGATTTGGCCACGTGCTCGCTCACCACTGGAGATCATTTCGGCAACCATCCGATGCACAGAACGCAAGGGGCACCACCAATGATGGGACAGTGGTAACCTCACCGCAATGATGATGCTCGCCTTTTCAGTCCTGTACCCAAGGAGAATCCCCCTTTGATCTCAACGGTCAGAACGAACGAGGCGGTGGCGTTGCAACGCCCAATGCCTCACCAAAGAAATATGGCCTTTGGGGACGTGTCCTCTTAGCAGTCGCTGGCGCACGAAGATCAACCACCAAGTGATATACAATGCCCCTTTCGCTGATGATTGTATGCCCACCCATCTCAGGGGCGGGGGGCATCTGATATGGCTGATCATGCCCCCAAGCAGTGAAGTAACACCCTACATGGTTCTCGGAGCCAAGTAATAATTTGGCAGCTAGTCCCAGCCTCGGCCTCGGACTTCACATCGGCCTCGGCCTCGGCCTCAGACTTCACCTCGGCCTTGGCCTCGATCATGGACTTCATCTCAACTTCGACGTCAGCCTCGAGCCCAGTCTCGGCCTCAGCATGCCCTCAGCCATGTCGCCCACTAACCCACTCTTTCTAAGACTATGAACGGTTACCGTTATTTACGGCACACGTCTAACAGCAACGCGCCCACCCACTACTCGTGGCACCGCTTTTGACGGACAACGTGATTCAATGGTCAATCGCGAAGGGTAAGAGAGACCTCCGAATAGGTATAAAAACCTTTACTCATAATGAGGAAGGGGATCAAAATCTTACACTGAGTCATATTCGAATACTATTCTCCAGACCACTAACTAGAGTGTCGGAGGGTCCCCACGGAACCATCGGTCCGAGACTTTGTTGTAGGTTTTCGTCTAAAGGAGGAGGCCCTGTCAACTCCTAGAAGATCTCCGGAGCTTTCTTGTCACCCGATGCTCTCAGGAAGTGATCTGGTGGCAACAATAACCATCGGATGTTCATAACATCAACTGATTATCTACGGTCCTATAGAGGATCAGCACACCAGAAAAGGCAAAGATCAGCAATTTATATGTCGTAAATGTGCCGACAACTCAGATATACTCTGCCATGGCAAGAAGAAAAGGAGGTAGAAGAATTGGATTTTACAGAGAAGGATGCTCATAATTTCATATGTCACAAACGTCAGTCTCAGCTGAAAGAAGGAGATGCTCAGTCGATGATAAACCATTTCATAGAAATGCAAGTAAAAAATGCCAATTTCTTCTATACCTTAGACCTCAATGATAATGGACAGCTCAGGTCTGTCTTTTAGATTCATCCAAGGTCAAGATCGGCATGCACATTCTTTGATTATGTTCTAAGCTTTGACTCAACCTACTTGACAAATAGATATCAAATGTCTTTTTGTCCATTCGTCGGGGTCAATCATCATGGACAGTCCACATTGCTTGGTTGCACATTGTTGTCTGATGAGAGACTAAGACATATAAATGGGTTTTTCAATCATGGCTGGATGCAAATGGTGGTAAAGCATCTAATGTCATAATAACTGACTAAGATATGACAATCAAGGCTGTTGTTACAAAGGTTTTTCCTTACGCACGACATCGATTTTATCTTTGGCATATATTGAAGAAATACCTGAAAAGATTGGCCATATTTGCACAGCAAATCTCAAATTTATGGTTGATTTCGATGAGGCGATATATGATTCATTGACCATACAATCATTCAACGAAAGGTGGGCACATCTCATAAAGAAATATGCAAAATGCAAGACTATAAATTGATTAAATGGCCTTTACAAATATCGGGATAAATGGGTCCTAGTTTACCTTAAGGATACATTCTTCGCAGGCTTGTAAGACATTATATTTGGTTTATGTTCATGTTTAATGCTTTTTTTTGACATAATTATGTATAGGGATGTCAACTTCACAAAGGAACAAGGGCATCAATCACTTCTTCGATGGGTTTATAATTTCGAAGACTACACTTACAGAGTTCATAGATAAGTACAAAGATGCCTTGAAACAAAAATACAAGGCAAAAAATGAGAAAAATAATAGAACATTGCAAATGAATATTTTTCTAAAGGCATCCTCCTCACCTTTTGAGAGGCAAGGAATAGAAAAATATACAAGGCGCATTTTCAAAAAATTTCAGAATGAGATCCTTGAAATGGCTGCATCAAATACTAAATTGATCAAGGAAGTTGACAATTGTGTTGTATATTCTGTAAAGTCATATGAAATGATTGCAATCGATGAATCGGTAAGAAAATGATAAAAGATTATATCGTGTCATACGATAAAATTTTTTAGGATGTCCAATGCCAGTATCGATCCTTTCAGTTCAAGGGTTACCTGTGTAGGCATGCCTTGTTGGATCTTCATCCAAGCGACGTATTTCGTTTACCACATAAGTACTTCTTGAATAGATGGTGCAAGGACATGAAATACCAATTCGATGATTTCGACTGCAATACTAAAGGTTGTGATAAAAGCACATGCAATCATATTTTTTTTATTTTAAATATCTTATTATATGTTTTCAATAAAATTATGTTATTGATTGTAGATATGCTTTACTGAGTCATCGGATGATGAAGCTCGCAGAGATAGCCTCCATGTCTGAAGATGCATTTAATTTAGTGATGGATGATCTAACACCAATATTCAAAAGTGTCGTGGATGTTAACTGCGTAGCTAAGGCAAGTACAAAACTTGTAATTAAATATCTTAAGCAAATTAGGATGAAAGGTCGCCCAAGAAAAATAGATTAAATAGTGGAGTTGAGAAGAAGTCAAAGAAATCAAGAAAAAATATGGTCAAAGCATCTGTTGATGCTCCTCCAATGCAAAATGAAATAAGAGCTAGTTCAAGCAACAAGCAGACTTGTATGCAGTCAACTAACACCGGAGAGAAAATAAAAAAATTGTACCATCTTTCAAAACATTGTTGGACGAGTTTGATGCTTATGTATTAAGTCAACTAACACATGAGATTAAATAAAAATTTTTGCTATCCAATTTAAAGCATGGGTGTCGTAGGTTTGTAATTACGGTGTCGTAGTCGTAAATCTGAGATGTCGTAGCTCTTTTTTTGGGCGATTTCCTCCTGGGATATAGCAAGTCTCATCTCCGTTTAAGTATAAGTGTCGTAGGCTTGTAACTAGGGCATCTTAGTCGTAATTTGGGGTATCGTAGCTCTTTTTTCGGCTGATGTCCTGAAATATCGCAAGTCCCATCTCCAGTGATCAGTTTAAGCATGGGTGTCGTAGGTTTGCAACTATGGTGTTATAGTCATAAATCTAGGGTGCCGTAGCTCTTTTTTCGAGCGATTTCCTTCTGCGATGTCGCAAGTCTCATCTTCAGCGATCGATTTAAGCACGAGTATCGTAGGCTTGTAACTAGGGTGTCTAAGTCATAATTTGGAGTGTTGTAGCTCTTTTTTCGGTTGATGTCCTCCTAAGATGTCGCAAGTCTCATCTCCAGCAATCGGTTTAAGCACGGGTGTCGTAGGTTTGTAGCTACAGTGTCTTAATCATAAATCTGAGGTGTCGTAGCTCTTTTTTCAAGCGATTTCCTCCTAAGAGTCGCAAGTTTCATCTCCAACGGTTTAAGCACGGGTGTCGTAGGCTTGTAACTAAGGTGTCTTAGTCGTAATATGGGTGTCGTAGCTCTTTTTTCGATCGATGTCCTCTTGGGATGTCGTAAGTCTTATCTCTAGCAATCAGTTTAAGTACAGGTGTCGTAGGTTTGTAACTACGATGTCTTAGTCATAAATCTAAGGTATCGTAGCTCCTTTTTCGGTCAATTTCCTTTGAATGTCGCAAGTCTCATCTCTAGCGATCGGTTTAAGCACAGGTGTTGTAGACTTGTAACTAGAGTATCTTAGTCGTAATCTGGGGTATCATAGCTCTTTTCGGCCGATGTCCTCCTAGGATGTCGTGGAGCATATTCGTTCAACGTGCGTTTAAAGCACGGGCAATGCGTGGCCAATTGAAGGATTGGAATGTCTCATCCCGTTAGCCAAAGAGAAACTCTCGCTTTGCTATTACGAATACGCTTGCAAGGGCAACACTTGTTCCGAATCGGGGATCGAAACATAGAGGTCGACGAACTTTGGTTTCTCGACTCTCTGTATTAATGGTTTCTGTCCCCCAACTCGACGGCTATAAAAAGGGAAAGGATGAGTCTTGCCTGCAACCACACGAAGCGTTCTCTTTGTTTGAGAGAGGGAGTCTGGGAGAGCTTTGTTCATGTCGCACAAGAGGCAGAGGAGTTGAGTTTCCTATTTAGCATTCGACTTAGGCTCGAGGGTTCTGATGAAGAAGGTGCTGAACAGCAGCAGACTGCCAAGGGAACGTTGACGACCGACTCTGCTGGATCTTATAGAGCCATGGGTAAGGCGCCATCAGAGAATGCTCCGACCTCCCTTTTACAGCATACAAGTGTGAAGAAGAGAAAGGGAAGAGGCCATAGAGGTTCTTCTGGAAACGTAAAAAAGTGTTACCGTATGACTTCCTAGGCCATCAATAACTGATGGCTGAAAGACATTGCTATGGAAATTTTTAATGTGCCCCGGCGCATCTATAAGTAATTGTAATGAAAATATTTAATGAATAAAAATTTTAATAATTACCCATCTTACCAGAACAAAGACTGTTAAGGTCGGAACTTACGATATCCCAAAGAAGTTGTTGCGACATCCCAATTCTCACCTAATGACATCCTAGCTTTAAAATGATGACACCTGACCTTTAAAACGACACCACAATCCAATTCTTACGATACCCCAACTTTAAAATGACCGAGCGGAGACTGTTAAGGCTGAAACTTACGACATCCCAGAAAAGCTGTTACAACACCTTGACACCCCAGCTTTAAAACGATGACATTCGAGCGAAGACTGTTAAGGCCGAAACTTACGACATCCCAGAAAAGCTATTACGATACCCAGTCCAATTCTTACGATACCCGAGCAGAGAATGTTAAGGCAGGACTCACGATATCCTAAAAAAGCTATAACGACACCCTAGTTCTTAGATGTTATAATACCCTAGCTTTAAAACAACGATACCCGAATGGAGAATGTTAAGGCCGAAACTTATGACATCCCAAAAAAGTGTTATGACACTTCAGTTCAATTCTTATGACACCCGAGCTTTAAAACGATGACATCCGATAGGAGAATGTTAAGGTCAGAACTTACGACATCTTAGCAGATCTGTTACAACACTCCAATTCAATTCTTACGACACCCTAACTTTAAAACGATGACACCTGTTTTCTGACAGATAAGACCAAAACTTACGACATCCCAGAAAAACTGTTATGACACCCAAGTTCCCACCTTACGACATCTTAGTTCTCACTTAATGACACCCTACGTGAAAAAGTTGAAATTCTTGATATCAAAGAAAAAAAATTTACGACACCCCTGTTGTAAAATAACGACACTCTAGTTTTAACATTATGACATCCCAATAAAAACTTATAAGGCAAAGTATAACACCCTAGAAAAACTATTATGACACCCAAGTTTCCACCTTACGACACCCCAATTCCCATTGTACGACACCCTACACAAAAAGTAGAAATTCCTGAGCTCAGAGGAAAAAAAACTAACGACACCACTGTTGTAAAATTACGACACTCTAGTTTTAACATAATAACATCCCGGATGAAAACTTAACAGACTCGGAAGTAAAAAGGCAAAGTATAAAGACAAGATTTCTAACATCCATGTAAAGCACCATGACATCCATGTAAAAATTTTACAATTGCATAAATTCTGAAATAGTATCAGCATGAATAAATTACATAAAATTTTCTATCAATAAAGAGTGAAAAAATTAAAAACAGTTTGAAGCAAAATTATCGATTTTTTGGTTGAGGCATTCTCTCAATATCCTCGTTGCTAATTGTAGCCGGTAATCTCTTATTTCATCTTCCGTGAAATCTATCTTCATATCAGAATTGTCCAAACGAGCTAAGTATTCCATGTACTTCAGATATTAGAGGCTGCAATCCAATGATCCGAGATGTTGACTTGGGCAATCTGAAATCTCTTTTATCGGTTAATTCATCACCTCTTCCTTATCGCAGTATATATGGAATTGTGGCCGAGAATGCTATGCCATTTCTTCGCATTGGCCTTATACCTAGCGTCGCATTTTAATAAATTCATGTGCATGAACACATTTCTTTCCATGTCGACAACAACCAGATGCCAGTGCAAATTATCCGAATTCATGATGGAGAAAAGAAACCAAAATTGGGCCTTTTCTTTATCGCTTACTCTATCAAAGATCGTAGGCCCGATCGTTCCAACGAGTTCATGAGCAGATAATGAAAAATTCAGACACAAACCGGTTATCATAACAAATGCAACGATGCACTTATGATATCATTCCGGATGCTCTGCCCAAGTCCTCATCAAAAACTCCTGTCTAACATCAATAATCTACCAATGCAATATAAACCGATTAATAATATTCTAAAATCAACATCAAGAAAAGTTTTCCTAAGATACTTACATCGTCGATTATCATATCTTTGTTAATGAGATCTTGAAGACTTTTTCTTATAATGGTGCCACCTAAATTTTTGGTGTACACAATTTCGTCGCTAAAATGTTTAAGCATAAAAGCTATAAGACATCTTGGAAGATAAAATAGAATACGAGATACGAAAAAAATGCTATCACTTACGAGCTTATTCGTTTGCTTAAAAAGTTTTTGATAATAATTTGGTCTTCTTCAATTCTTATGATGCCCTTTGATAAAAAGTCTTCGACGACTTTCTAGGATAGGTTGTCTCATAAGAATCCCCTGTGAACTTGGATGCCTTACGCCTCCTGGGCTCTTTCTTAACCCTCTTAATAAGCGAAGGCATTCCAAAGAATTATAAGTCCCCCTCATCGCCCTTTGGCGCAGAAGTGACAATTTATTATCATAGGGCACAGGGTGATGACTATTTTTCTGGATTTAGGCTCCTCTTGGCTCTCCATAGAATGCCCCTCTTCCCTCTTTTCCTCATCTTTATTTGCATTCCCAGGCTCAGTTTGATAATCCAAGGAATGCCCCTTCTCCCTCTTCTCCTTCTCTATATTTGCATTCCTAGGCTCAGTTGGATACTCCAAGAAATGCTCATCCTCCCTCTTCTCCTCCTCTTTTTCTGCATTCCTGGACTCTGGTCCTCCAAGGAATGCCCCTCCTCCCTCTTCTCCTCTCTCTTCTCTTCCTCTTTTTCTGCATTCTTGGGCTCCTCTTGGTACTCCAAAGAATGCCCCTCCTTTGTCTTCTCCTCCCTCTTCTCCTTATCATGACTTGCATTGCTCTCCTTTTTGTGCAATGAACTGATGAGGCTCTCAGTTATGGCAAGCCTATGCCTACTAACATCGTCGAGTTGATTCTTAATGCACCCTAGTTCAATCCTCAACTCGGCACAGCTTACACAGCTTTCTGTTGGTTTAAGGGACGTTACTGTCTGTGGAGTGAGAAGTCAGTGCTCTTGTGTCATTGGTATAGTAGCTCTCTTCAACTGCAAGGCAAGATGATAAACAAATTAATTTAAAATTAATAATAATAAATTAAGTTTTAAAATATTTACAAAGCAATGGATTATCTTACCAAATCGTGAGGCTGCATGTTGGCAACCCAAACAGACTGCACCTTCAATTAGCTGTCATACCACTTCAACAATCGGAGCAGTTTATTGGGATATGTTGGAGCTTTTATTGAGATATGCTCGAAGAACCATGCCTGCACATTATAACTTTTTGATATGAAAAAATAAAATATTTACAAAAAATTATAATAACAATACTCTTTTTGCATCTGAATAATCCTTACCATTAGCGCTGCTGAGCATCTGAACAGGATAGGCTGCCTCCTAACCTTGTTGGCTCTCTTTGAGTGGATCGGCTCCTCGAATCGCAAGCAAGCAGCGACTTCTGAGAGACCCTGAACGATGAACTCCTTGATTGTGAAAGCAATGTCGATCCTCTCCAATTGAGTTAAGTCATCCAAGTACTCGATAAGATATCGTAGACATGTCTGATTAGACTTTGGAGCCAAAACATAGCAAACATGTAGGCAATCCAAAGTCTAACAGTGTCCTCGACATCCTCCTATATCTTGGATAATTGGAGTCCTTTTATTAACTTCTCCAGCCCTTGTTGACGAAGATCTAAAGCTCCGTCAAATCATCTGAATAACCTTTCGTTGTGCAGCTAACAGGACGTGTCAATCTTCTTTCCATAAGCTGGAAGCCCCAAAATCAATGTGACTTTGTCGGCACTGAATATGACCACCTTGCCACAGAAAATAAACTCCTCGCCTTCATTGTAACATCGTATTATGTCTGCTAATAGCCGCCCGTCGACTGAGAATTTCTGCATATCGACGAAGGCACCAAATGGAATCCTTCAGATAAGTTCTTTTTTTGGGCGATTTTCTCCTGGGGTGTCGCGAGGCTTTTCTCCAGCGTCCGTTTTAAACACGGGTATCGTAACTTTGTAACTAGGGTGTCTTAATATTTCAACTAGGTGTCGTAGATCTTTTTTCAAATAATTTTCTTATGGTATGTCGTCAAATATATCCGTTAAAGCACGGATGTTGTAGGTTTGTTAGTAAGCCATCTTAATATTTCAACTGGTTTGTCGTAAACGATTTTCGAATAATTTCCTTCTGATATGTCGTCAAGCATATCTATTAAAGCACGAATGTCATAACTTTGTAACTATGGTATCTTAATATTTCAATTGGGGTGCCGTAAATGATTTTCGAGCGATTTCCTCCTAAAGTGTCGAGTGTTCGTTTTAAGCATGGGTATCGTAGCTTTGTTATTAAGGTGTCTTAATATTTCAACTGGGGTGTCGTAAAACTTTTTTTAAATAATTTTCTCTTGGGATGTTGTCAAGCATATCCGTTAAAGCACAGATATCGTAGCTTTGTAACTATAGTTTCTTAATATTTCATCGTAGCGTGTGTCAATAAGCAGAAAACATGACACCCGAAACAGAAGAAATAACACCCGTCTACCTTCGAAAAAAGATAAAGAAGAAGAGCCCCGCTGTTCTTTCTCAAGGTCTCTTTTGAAGGGCAAAATAATCCTTTACCTTACGTGCACGTACTGCAAAAGCACTTTTAATGGACGTTACGATCAAAATGTAACATCGTATCACTATTATCTAGTCCCGCAACGTTAGGCCACATAGGATCCATATGGACCAATAAGAGGGACGATGCAACCCACGTAAAATTTGCTACACCAAAGGCGATGTATAAAGACTTTTCCTTATGCAATGTCATATCGTATCTTTCTAATTGGATATTTGAATATAGACTAACTTGTAATGAAATGAAAATATTATTAGCTATCTATTTTCTTTTATATTTTACACCTCCATTTGATATGAAAAATTGAGTTAAAGTTAAAATTATCCAACTCCACTGCCACCAACAACCCGAACATAAGGTTGACACAACAAAAAAACAAGAGTGCAGCCACATGATCACATGTGGTTTAAGTTTTCTCACATAGACGTCTCATGCATAGCATGATGCAAAATCCTGTAGATTTGAAAACAGATGCATCCCATGAGTGCACCCAATCAAAATTTTAATATCTTGTCGCAAGAACACTGCAGGACTAATCATTCAGCTAAAGCCTTTCTCCTTGGATGCAGCACTCCAAATATTTATGGCATGTTATACAAAAATTCCAGCATAACAACTAACCTAGGGATTATGCTATCAAGAAAGCACAGTACAGGGACAACCCCAAAGGCACAAGCAACAATAAGATCTAGATTTACAGTTGCATTGTGTACCTGTCAATCTGGAATGGTATGCAACTTCACTGTCTGGGCCAACACAAATGCGCAGTTGATGCAGAAAAGGGACAACAGGGAGTTATCTGGTTTTGCATCAGTTTCCTGGAGTGGTATCATTCCTACCTAGTTCACTCGGTGGTGGAAGGAGAAGGGCAAGTCTTTGTTTATATCGTTCAATCCGTAGAGGCCGCTCCTTTCTCAACCTGTGGCAGACGAAACAAAACAAGATTATAAATTTTCTGCTTTACCAGCCTCTGGTGTTTGCCATGCATACAAAGATGGTCAAAAGCTCCAGCACTACATATAACGCAATGAAATCTGATGCTAATTTGAGTTGACATTGTTCATGCGCAGCCTAGTTATATAAGGCAGTGCAGCACACGGTTACCAACATTTATCAATAAGCTAACTAACCTGTTCAGGCTTCGTAATTGGCACCTTGCAGTAACTTCTGCGTGTGTTGTAACTGATACAGGAGATTCATGTCCCTTGTATGGTAATACCACTAATAATCATAGGCACGCAAATGAACAAGCTAATGCATCATAGTAGCATGCGCGCGCACACACTACACTAATTTTAACACACTTGGAGCAGTGGAGTAAAACAAGACACACAAGGAACAAGCTCAGGGAGTGAAACATTTCTTTAATTCATATAGGTAAGCACAGCTAAAGCCAAGGCAATCAAGGAACAAAAGCAATTTATGAAAAATTAGAGACCGTAATTAGTAATGAATTCAATACCAAGTGATTTTCAAATGGGATACAATGGAAAAATGGAAAAACTGAAAAATATCTGAAAAGCTGGTTCTCAGCGTCCCTAAATATTGAAATTCTAGAGATTGAGTAGCCACACTTATCCTCATAACTCTCTTTTCCACCAGTGTCTCACCTTCCCAGACTCCTACTTGGTGAGGGTTATCTGGGACATGGTAGTCAGGCATCCAAACATATGTAAAATATTTAACATTATAGTGATATCAAGCATGCTGCCAAAAGTAAGTGAAAAAAACTAAAGTAAATTCAGCTCCAAAAATGGTAATAGGGACAAATAATTATATCCAAAGGAGCACAGAAAGCTTACCGTGCCCGAACCCTCTTGGCACGCTTTATATGTCCCTCTAACAGATCACGTGCAGATAACTGCTCAACAGAACCAACATCCTGCAAAGACTACAGGTCAAAATTCATTCTGTCTCTAAGACAATATCTCATACATGGGCACAAATTTGTAAAACAAACAAACAAACAATAAATCAATGGTACTTCTAGGAACCCAGCTAAAACACTTATTGGAAAATAAAACACTGGTCAAATGTTTCAGACAAAAACTAGGAGTTCAATTAAGATATGGCATAAGTTCTCATCTTCATGCTAGTGTTTTAAAAGGCTGTTGCGGAATGCATATGCAGGTAGTCAAGGGACTGCATAAAGCAAATGCGGTATGCAGGCTGTATATGCAAGTACATATAAAATTTTCTTTAATCATTTAAAATGCACAAAATATATTGAATACAATAAAATAAGAACATAACAATAACAAACTAATAACTAGTTCTTATAATTTGATATTGAATACTAAATAACAATAGTTATAACATAATTAACATATTAACAAACTTAACACCCACATTAAAGTGGTCTAAACCCACATTTCACCTACCCATCAGTTTGAATCTGCTCCATTTGCACAGTTCCACATGAAAGTGGATCATATATGTAGCCCCAAAATGCTAAGTAGATCATATATGCAGCTAAAGAATATTAAGCAAGCCATTTTTCAACCCGCATGCAGTATGAATGCATATGGTAACTGCACATAGCCAATCAAGTGCACCCAAAGACCATATCTGCTTATGTGGTCATATGCATCTCATTCTAAACCATTACTTCATGCTAACCCTTACACCACCACCCTCCCTCACGGTCCCATAATGTGGCCTATCTTAGCAAAAACAATGATAGAGAAAATTCAAGTTTATGTGAGGTAACTTGGTCACAATTCATGTTACTAGCTTTCAAACATATAAGCCTATAATTCTTTATCTATTAGACCATAGAATGATGCAAAAAATGCATCCTGAGAAAACACCAAGCTCTTGTTTGACTCGTGCCACAATAAGCCATGAGAATACCAGTGGCCTAGAACAAACTAGCTTCTTATATATGATTTACATAATATGGTTAAACATCTTCTTTGTTCTCCTTTATGGCTCCTGACTTCTACCAACACAATCGACCCCTTATCCAACATACAGTTTTGGTATTCTGCAACAGCTCACAAACCCTCCATGGCCCCTCCAATTCCTTATACTCGAACAACTAACCACTGGGCATATATTACTAAATTCCAAAGGTATGGAGGGATTATGATTGTTAGAGAGATCTTTCAAAGAAAATGTTCCCAATTAAAAAGGAATCAAGTGTCAACAAGATAAAGCAAATTTTATTTCCTTCTGTAGACTTCATAATCTTGGGCTTTTAATGGGTGTGGCCATTTCATTTGCATTCTCCAATGGTATACAATGGTCTACATACTAGAATATCAGCTTGTCAATGATTATTTTATACCATTGATTAAACATTTTAATAACACAATTCAAGGAAATATTCACTAAAAAAATAATATTATAATAGTGAAAAAAAGAAATTGAAAATGGGGCTAGTTCAAATCTTTGGAGATGCCAGTAAAAGATATGCAATTAAGTAAATTATGTTTTCACTTTTGAATTTCTTAATCATCTATCAAATCAGAAAAATCATCTCTTTGCTTTTGCAAAGTTAAGCAGATACAATTTTGCTATTTTACTTACGAATAAAGCCATTGCAATAACGGAATTTTTGGACAACCAAATTTCATTTCGATGTTGATTGCCACCTTATGGTAATCTTGAACTTTTCCAACCTTCAAATCTCTTCCATCAACACATCTTTGTAACTATAAAAACCTTCCACTTGCATAAGATCAAAAGGATGTGGTCTAATAAAAAATTCAGCATAATCAACAATGTTGAAAAAGCCTTTCTATCCTGGTCATGCAGGCAAATATTGTTCTTTAGTTACCCAACAAAGGTCTTAGGAGACCTTCACTTACATGCACCCCCCCCCCCCCCCCCACCAAAAAAAAACCCTCCATCACCTCACTCTCCTCCCCTTCTCTTCTGCCCTGGCACCCACACTGCTGAATAACCTGAACTATCTCCTGATCATAGCATACATAGTTTCAGTTTCGTTTACACCCCTGTACAAGGGTGAGATGACATGAGTGAGATGACATGAATGACACCACCTCAAAGTATCTAATGTTATCCAATAATAGTGTAAGTCCTGAAGAACCCACTTTCATATTCCCACTGCTGAATACCCTGAACTGTCTCCTGATCATGGCAGGGATAGCTCCAGTTTCATTTACACCCCATTACAAGGGTGAGGTGACATGAATGACACCCCACCTCAAAGCACCTCAAAGTATCTAATGTTATCCAATAATAGCATAAGGCCTGAAGAACCCACTTTCATATTCCCACTCATCTAGTCCCAACGCTCAAGATACTAGCAAGCCCTGCAGTCCCATTGGTAATTAAAACCTTGACCCAAGCAATTATATTCCTTGAGTCCTTTCTCACTATCATCTCATTTTCAATGTAGTGTCTCCAATATTATCTAGTAAAAGTTAAAGGCATGCACACATCATATCAGTTACCATGTCCAACAACTTGATCAGGTGGGCAGAGTGAAGTGAAGCAATCGGTGATGCTAGGGACTCAACTAATCAAGCCAGGTCAACATTGACCCTAACCTCTAACCTGACCAGTTTGCACCAAAATCTATTCCGGCATCAACCTGCTTATACAAATTATGTGTCAGATCAATGTGCCTTATTTCTTGCCAGCTTTCAAGAGTTCATGAAGAGCCAAAGATCAGATAGACAATATGGTGGTTGTTTTCCCTTATCGGTGTCTGCTCCCTTTCAAAATTTTGTTCTCCATCCCGGAGATAACTCATCAAATAATAGAAGATAAGCCAAATCATGTTACAAAT
Organism: Calamus simplicifolius; assembly: GCA_900491605.1. Lineage (NCBI taxonomy): Eukaryota > Viridiplantae > Streptophyta > Magnoliopsida > Arecales > Arecaceae > Calamus > Calamus simplicifolius. The sequence continues at coordinate 404,377 of UESW01004969.1, read as the reverse complement.
TTATTTGTTTGAAAGCTAGATAAAACATGCTCAAGGATGGCTCAGTTGCCATAATCAAATTTTTCATTCTACTAAAAAAAAAAAAAAAAAAACATGCATCACATAAGATTTAAAAGAAATTCTGGAAATGAAGGATCCATGGAGTTGCATAAGTCCATCTTTCCTGATCATAACTCAAAGCAAACTTGTTAACTCATTAAGGATCATACGCAATTAATTTACAAATGTAAGCTAGAAAGAAAATACACCATACTAAATGCAACCTTGTGCTTAAGAACCTCCTTCAAGATTATGCTTTACTCGTGCCCAAACATGTTCTGCTATTGCTTTCAATGGTCATAAATACAAAGCAAAAACAGTACAACATAATGTTTAATGTTTTGTTAGAAAAAAATGGAAGTATTTTGTAAAAACAGACCTCTTCCTTGATAGAATCTTCAGTTTCATTGTTGTCTTCACTCTTTCTCAACATTTGAGTGTGAACCATAGATGGAGGCAAAGGTCTTGGTAGCAGCTTCACACCATCCCCAAAATTTGGCTGCAAGAAATAGACAAGTTGTAAAAACTTGATGGAGGGCCATACAAGATGTAATCAAATGCCATAAAAAATCATTAAAATGCAAATAACACAAGAACATTAAAATACAAAAAATGGTGTGAAAGCAAAATTATTGACCAGTTGAAAGGGCGGGAAGCCAATGAAAAGGAATGTCATTATTGCAACTAAAACAAGCAATAAATTGATAATACCTGTTTCTGCATTGAATTCACAAAGTATATGATGATTATTGACACATTCATCAAACAAATATCATGTAATCATATTATATGCACTTCTAGGCAAGTTGTTGCATAAGTGCATGTACGGTTCCTTCCTCAATACAATTTTAGCCAATGAAGCCATGGTACGATTAACAAGCTATACTATTATCTGTTTATGTGCATGCCTTAACAAAACTACCATGACCATTACTTGTCAGCACTCATTTCTAGACTAACCTGTCATGCAAATGACTGAATAAGCAACAATCTGCATATCCAGGAACAAAAGAGAGACAATACAAAGGGCATGTTTGGTTCACCATTGTTGGTTCAAAAAGTGTAGGCTGTAAGTCACCCACAGTGACTTCAGAATGCCATAAACCAAAGTCCCTTCAGCATCATTTTGGAAAGTCAAGGCATAAACTGGGCAGTTTTGTGAACATTTCTGATAAAACAAATGTATGAAAGTCAATTTTATGATATGACTTCTTTCATTTCTGCTAACTTATGACAAAACAAATACATCCTAAGTAAAATATATAGCTTGCCCTCTGAAAGAATATGAACTTTTGCCCAATAAATGGCATCAATCAGTAATCTCTTAGAATATATATTGACGGTGGTGGAAAGAGGGGAAGGCCTATGCTGACACTCAGGAGAAATATTCATATAATAGATTGAACATATTCGGGACTAGGCTTGATTGTGAAGCAAATATATATCATACTGGTGATACCAAAGGCAAATTCTGTGTCAATTTCAAAACAGCTGAATTTTAATCTTGAGAGCCAAGAAAACTGAATGCCAATCATCATTGAGGATACAAGTGAAAAGAAAGTAATCATGAATATGCAATATATATATATATATATATATATAGAAGCTGGATGAAGAATATCAGCACCATGGGCATGAGTGAACCTTGTCCAGCAAACTGGTATAACTTAAAAAACAACAAACTATTTGGTCTATTTAGCATGGTGTCAAGAAAAATCATATGCAACAAAAAGGATATGCTCAAACCTGACTTTCATGAGGCAAACCATTTCGAACCCAAGATCGACAAAGAGCATATAAAGAATCTGATCCACCATCAAATAATCTAACCTTCAAACAAACAATGGAGGCAGGTCAGTAACATTAGTGAACAGCATTTCTTTGACAAATTCACTATAACTGTCATGAGTTAGAGCTCAATTATGTATCAACATTTAGGTAGTGTTTGAAATAGGGGATAAGAGGGGATATCCCCTGGATATCCCTTCTTATTCCCAAAAGCCATAACTATAAGGGATAGCTGGAAATAAAGTTAACCAAAGGGATAATCCATGGTTAACTATGGTTAACCATGGGATATCCCCTCAATTTATTCCCTAAAGAATGTACGAATAGCTGGTTATCCCTCCAAATAAAAGTAAAAAAAAAAAGTTATCCTATGGATTTACCTTTTTGCATTTGATATGATCAATGGGATAGTCAAGGGATATCCCTAGGGATAGCCAGGGGACAAACTCTATCCTGTACACTTATCCATGAATAATATTTTTTATATCAAACACTACCTTAATTTTTTCATCATTGTTTCATGCATAGCTAATTAATTACTTTTAAATAGTGCCTTCTAATTTCATAATATCAAAGAGCAAGTTGTTGTAGCAAAGCAGGCTCTCTAGTCCATTGAGACAGCAAGGATATATCCTTGAATACACCAAAGAAACATCATGATCAGGCCACAATGGGACAATATAAAAAGATCTTAGGTAGCACCATAGCATGTGCTCTCAATTTATGTTCGTGTCCATTCATACAAATAAGCCAAGCTCTGCAGCAGTTAAATGTTTATACCAATCCAACTAATCTGCAGACCTCAATTAAATTCTAAATTTGCAATCAACATGCACATCTAATCTTTGGGTGGATAAATGATAGTTTGCATAAGATAATAGCTATGAATGCTGTGGGAAATCTGTAGATTAAAGTGACCAATTTTTTATAATGCAGTTCTGAACATGTACTTGACCATGACACAAGATATCTATAAGAAATATTAAAATGCGACAGTTTCTGATCTTGACTTACAATATATCCAATGACACCTAAAAGCTCAAAGATTTGCATGTAATGAGAAAATCATATTGGCAAAAATCAAAAAAATGCTCATCATAACACGTGTTATTTGAAGGTTCTGAACTAAAGTTGAAAAGTCATATTTTAACCATTAGTTTAAGAAAGCTCTCTGCACTCTACACCTCTCACCTGTCACCACTCACCTGTCTTATGCAAATCTTGGTCTCAACTATCATTTGTCTCCATTTCATCAGCTATGGTTGTTCATGGTGCTTAGTTAGATTACTTTTGGAGAATGACTAGATACCCACATGCAGTCTTGCCTTAAATGCTTTTTTCAAGTTTTGCAGTTTTAGGTGCTTCCAATCATAATCTTCTATCCTTTTTTCTAGTTCAATATTGTTTTCGCTGACATATTAGAAACAACATTCAAGAAAATTATTGGCTCTAATATATGCCATAAGAATCAGTTTTTAGCAGTAAATTACACATACCGCCTGATATAAACAACAGCCTTTTCCATTATTAATTCTCTAAAGTCATTTCTCCAACACACAATCACATATTGTAACCATAAAACTTACACACATTTTCCCATATAATGCTTGGCATTACATTTTTCCTACATCATGACATATTCATCAGCAAACAACCTTTTACAGTATGCAGTTGCCTCCTATATTGCTAGAATATCCTAATTCTTTTAAAGATAATCTGTATCTTATCATTTATAAGATGGTGATCAAGAATTTACTTATAATTTATAAGATGGTGATCAAGAATTTGTCAACATTATTTTGAAATAATCCTTCCACTCATTTGAGAGGAGTGCAGTTGATATACCGAAAGCACTCCTGAAAAAATTGCAGAAATTAAAATCCTGCAGGAAGAGGAGCTATAGGAAGGAATGTGGGGTTGGGTGGTTTGCTTACTTTACGGTTATTAATTGTCACAATGGTGTCTTCTATACTCTTGTCCCTGAAATTAATTAATTAATTAGATATAACTCACTGCTTGCATGTTACAAAATATAACTACATCCAAAACAAGTACTGCATGTTACCTCTCCTTACTGTTGTTATAATCATATGTGGAAGATGCCACTAGGAATGAAGCAACCTAAGCAAATTAGGACAAAGGAGCATGATGTTAAATGAGATGCAAAAATATAAAATTGCCATATTGCCATTTTGCAAAGAAACATAACAATGAGCAAAAGAGAAATATAATTAAGACTTGACATAACAAATTAGCTTGCTAAGGCAAATACATGATATGCAAGTCATGACATCATTTATGTGTGCCCCATACACCTTCTGTTATTGCATTATTGCAGCTGATGAATATGCTACGAGGTAGTAAGCATCGTTTGGATGAAGAAAAAGGGTTATTGTGTAGGGATAGTTGGGAACTAGTGCATGTCTTAAAAAGACCTGTAATGGAACTAGAAGGCATATTAATTAAGCCAAACTGCATCCAGGCAACAATCAGTAGCACAGGTGATCAATATGGGTTGTGAAGGTTTAAACTGCTTATGCTATCCAGGTAATCACTCAATACAGAAGCTCAGTCCAACCACTAATGCCCAATAGCCAATATTTGTTCAACAGTTGGTACAGGTCTAGGAAAGAGAAGATCAAGAAAAGTTATGAGACACTGCTTGAAAGTGGCCTTAAAAAGATTGATGACGAGTAATTATTTGGCAGTTTTGAAAGAACAATGCAGTAATGAATGAATTGAGATCATTACCGATATGACTCTCGCGAAACATAAGCCCTTTGTGCAAAAAATTGAATCAATCAAACAACAACTGCTTCAAGAAAGAGTAAGAGAGACTGAGAGAGATGAAGAAGAAAACCTTAGGGTGAGTAGCGGGCGGAGTAACACTCCTCGGAGTACCAGCCACACCACCGGTAGCAGCCCCTACCGGCCTCGGACTACGAAGGGCTGCGGAACAGGCAGCGCCTGGGGCGGCGGGATCTGGGCGGCATGATCGGCGGCGGCGGAGGAACCGAGCACGAAGGGCCTGGCCTGGGCGGCGAATGTCATGACCGCCATAGGTATCGCATTCCTGATGTACCCGGCTGGGTTGGCCACGGTGACGGTCTGATCGGCGGCCGTCGGGCGGGCGGCGGGGGGCGAGGGGAGAAGAGGACACCCTGGGGAAGCGGTGGAGGAGGGGGAGGGTGGAGGGGTTTGCCGAGGAGGGGTTGGGACGGGGGGGAGAAGAGGGTTGTTTGAGGGGCGCGAAGGGAGGAGAGGAAGGGTTTGGTAGGGGGCTGAGAGGAGGTGGGGGGAGTGGCGGTGACGGGATCCGGAGGGGCGGCGGTGGCGGAGGAAGAGGAGGAAGACGGGGCAGTCGCCATGGCGGGGAGACTTGGGGAAGTTCAAGAATCAAGATGGGCTCGCCTATTTCAACTCGAACGGCTCGCGTGCGTGGCACGTGTATCGGAGGAAGAGGAGGAGGACGGGGCAGTCGCCATGGCGGGGGAAGTTCGAGAATCAAGATTCAAGATGGGCCCGCCTATTTCAACTCGAACGGCTCGCGTGCATGGCACGTGTATCCATGAGGTTTGGGATTATTCGGATCGCTCCCAGGAGTTATCGAGTGAAGGTGGAACGGCTCGATTTGTAGTTATGGATTTATTAGACTGCATTTAACATGGTTATCATTTTTTAAAAAATATTTTAAAAAAAATTCTATTTACTTTTTTTTTTGGGACAATTTTAACATATTTAATAGTTGAAGTATCTTTTTTATTTTTTAAACTCTAACACTAAAAACATGTCTAATAGCTACTATTAGTTTTTATTTTTTTACAACAAGCTCTACTTTTAAAAAATAAGGTATATTTGATATTCAAGAGCAATCCTATTTTTTTACATTAGATTTGTAATAGAAATAGAAAATAAAAGTTAAAAAACTTAAAAATATCCAAGTGAATCGTATTCCTTTTCATTTTTTTCTTATCCATTTCAAAGAAATAAAAAAATAGTTTTTAAATCCATCAAATGAATTTTTTCAATATTAGAAAGCAAAAAATAAAAATTAGTTTGAAAAATAAAAATAGAAATGAAAATAAAAATGTTTTTAAAAACCAAATGCAGCATTACTTTTTCAAAAAAATTACTTCAATTTAAAAAGATTACATTTGAAATATATATATATATAAAACATATGCTACTTTTACTTTTTTTCATAGATAATAAAAGTTAATTTTAAAAATAAAATAATAAAAAAATTAATCTTTTTTTACATTAGATTTGTATTTTTATTTTTAAATTATAAAATATGGAACAAAAATCATACCAAATAGTTGTTTAGTAGATTTTCGTGAATTGCAATTGCAATAAGTAGTTCTACTAAAGTTGTAATTAAAATCATCATGTCATGATTGCATCCTTGATTAATCTTTATTGAGGTGATTTTGGATCACTTTCAACAATTTAGATTAGCTTATGGATCAAGCTTGATAAGCTTTGATACTGCACTATTGGTAGGATAATGAAAACTTTGATCTTAAATAATGGGCCATTCCCTTAGATGAGGTATGCTAAAGATGTTTTGTAAGGCCTTAAATATGATAGAGAAGGCTATATTAGATTTCTAAAAGAGAGATGTGTTGCCCAGATGTAGCAACCCAAGAGGGGATGAATTGGATTATTAAAAATTGATTACTATGCAAATATGTGCTTAAACCCTAATTTTAATTTGCAACGGTGAAGTGGGGTGCATAGAATAATAACAATAGAGAGACACAACCACAAACACACAGAAGTTTATAGTAGTTCGGTATCAAACTCAGCACCTACATCCACTCCCCAAAACCTTTGGGAATTCCACTTATCGTATCACAATGATTACAACCTCTAGCCGAACCTGGCTAGCCCTCTTATTTATACGACACAAGGCAGCCAAAAACCCCTAGCCAAACCTAGGCTAGTCCTCTTGTTTCAGGCACAAGGAAGCCTAAAACCCCTAGCCAAACCTAGGCTAGTCCTCTTGTTTCATAGCACAAGGAAGCCAACAATAATCAAGGGTTAACACTAACCCTTTTTAAAATAATTAGAGAATGATAAAGAGAAGCTCCTACAAAAGCAAATATTCAGAGTATACTTTACAACTTTTGAAGCAATAATTTCAGCAATAAATGAGCGAAGTTAAAGTAAACCTTGATTGCTTTGTAAAACTTCAATTATCCGGATGACTTTTTGGAGCAATGAAAGCAACTCCTTTATCAACCACTCAATAATATGTAGTAAATGCTCTTTTCTTGATTTCTTCCTCTTGAAAATCTCTTTTTCAAAATCGTTTCAAATCACAGCTATTTATAATGATCTAACAAAAAGATATCCGTTAGACACATTAGGAACAAATAGAAATAAAAACGGGAAGAAAATATAACAATTGTAAGATGTTTCCCTTAAGCATTGAATGCAGATCTCCATTTGAGGAAGGAAGAATCCTGAAACCATTCAAAAATCAAAAGTTAAATGTACCTGAAAATAGCAATGGAGAGAGAGAAAGAGAGAAAGAGCAAACTCAAGAACTCAGGCGGCAGTTGGCTAGAGATAACTTCAGGTAGCTGAAGTCAAGAATGCATTCGGCCAAGAGATAAGCAAAAAACCCCAGCTAGCTAGTCAGCTAGCTCACAAGAGAGGCCACGGCAGAAAAAAGGCATCCAGAGGCAGCTCCTTAGGCAACTAAAATGGTTGCTAGTTAGCTTCCCAGCTAACTAACAGCAAAAGTAAACGCCCAGAAGAAAAAAGTGCAAGGCACTTAGTTAGCTCAGCAGCTAACTAAGCAAAAGATAGTTAGCTCTTCAGCTAACTAACAGGCAATTCAAACGGCAGATAGAAGAATTCATGCTTTGGTAGTTAGCTCCCCAGCTAACTAGAAATTGAAGGCTCACGGCTGCAGGAGTTTCAGGTGAAGGGGAGTTAGCTCAATAGCTAACTAAAGAAAAGTCAGTTAGCTCACTAGCTAGCTAAGTTCAAAAATACAGAGAAATCGTCCAAGCTAGTTAGCTGACTAGCTAACTGAGCAAAAAGGCAGCCATCCGTCAGAATAAAGTAGCTAACTCTCTAGCTAACTAACCAACAGGTAGCTAGCTCTCCAGTTAACTAAAATTTGAATCCACACGGCTTGAACCTTTCCTGTGAAAAATAGTTAGCTAAGCAGTTAGCTCCAGGATAAAATAGTTAGCTAAGCAGTTAGCTCCAAGAAACGCCAGCTAGCTAAAAGATCCGGCAGCTAGCTCAACAATTAGCTAAAACTAAAGACCATTCGGCTAGGAAAGATAACAGGCAACTGGAGTTAGCTAAAATTGAATTCAGTTAGCTCCAAGGCATCCCAAGCTAACTAATCAGCTAGCTAAAAATGGAGAACGTTCGGCCAGCACAGTGACGAGCACCTTAGCTAACTGAAAGAAATCCAGCTAGCTAACAAGCTAGCTAACCAACTAACTGAAAAAAGTGGACGTTCGGCCAAGCACTGAGATTTCTTACCAGTTAGCTGAAGGGTATGCCAGCTAGCTAAATGGAATAACAAGTTAGCTAACCAGTTAACTCCCAAGCCAATAAAATTATCTAAGGCAAAATAGAATGAAGTATTCTCTTACCAATCAATTTTTGCACGAAGATAATTACTTGCAAGGCGACCGAACTTTCTTGTATCAAGCTTAGAATTGCTTAATTGTTTTGTAATCATCAAAATCAAGGTCAACAATCTCTCCCTTTTTGATGATGACAAAACCCTTAAACATGAAGGTTAATAAATATAGGAAGTTTAATAAATAGACAGGAGTCTAATCAGAAAAACATTACTTTCTCCCCCTGTCAAACTGAATAAGTGAACTCTTTTCTCCTCCTGAATATATGGAGTTATTATTTTACTCCATTCCTAAATGTATGCAATATTCTTCTCCCCTTTTTGTCATTAATCAAAAAGAAGTTTGAAGAGTCTTGCAATCAATTTAAGCATAATATATCAAGGAGATGTTATCATCCATACATAATCAGAGCAGTCATTCAGATCATTACAAGATAGAGTAAAGCTAATACAAATATTACATGTCATGGTTTCAAGTCATAAAACATAGTCATAAACATGCATTACATAAACAATACCAAGTACGTTCATTACATAAGCCAAGCACACTCATTTATCGTCATCAGAAGAAGAAATATGCACTGAAGAAACATTTGGTTTGTTTAAAGATCCAGGCTTGTTGGAGGAAGGCTGTGTCGGTGGAGTCCAGAGGTGCGGATGAGAATAAGAAGTATCAGGTGCAGAAGTGGTAGAAAGAGTGATGTAAGTCTCCATGAGATGACTCAGCCTAGAGAGAGATGCGGTCCAATGGTCGACAGCGTTTGTTGCATCTCGAGTCTGGGTCTCGTTGGATCTTATATGATATTCAACCCACTCTGCCTTAGTTTCAAAATTCTCAAGCTTACCTTTTAGGAAATTTATCTCTTTTAGGATCCGGTCCATGACAGATTCATTGTGATGAAAAACTCTTCCATTGAGAATGTTCACATCATGGACAAGATGATCAAGAGTAATTTTAAACTGAGACATGTTCTCAAAAGCAGAAGAAATATGTGGTACAAGAGTTTGATCATTGACAGAAGAAGCACTGTCTCTAGAGCTTCGAATAGAAGTGGCAAGGGTCAATTCATTGATAATATGGCGAATTTGATCTTCACTTAGATGAACCAAAGGAAGAGGAGCAGGAGCTTGGTTGTCATTATGATATGAAGGTCCAGAAGCATTCATATTGGGTGGATCAGATAGAAAAGGATTTTGGTCATCAAACATAGTAGCAAGGTACGGATTCGGTTGGTTGAAGTCAAAATTGAAGAAGTTTAAGGAGAACAAGCGGATTGAGTCACATTTGGCGGTGGCATACTAGACTGACCAGTTCTTGATCTAACTTTTAACCAAATACCATCCCGTTTGGCAAAGTCCATACGGTGCAGTGAATGCGCATTAAATACGTTAGAGTGACATAATGCCTCTGCAGTTTCTCCCTTAAGCTTAATATTGAAAAACTCTAATATGTAAGTGAGAAACATTCTATAGGGCAAAGCAGCCTTAAATCTAGATAAGGATTCTTTCATTACAGTTATCATTAGTTGAGGTAGATCAACAGGGTCTTTTATTAAGATGTCATACATTATACATGTGTCCCTATCATTTACTACATTAAACGAACCTGCTCGTGGGGCAAGGATTTTGGCGATGATACTTTAGAATAATCTATTTTCTACAGATAACATGTTTGCATCTAGAGTTTCAATATTACTAGCTTCACTGTCATCAATATTAAGGATTAAACCTATTTTATATCCACGTTCACTAGGTAAGACTTCTAAGAAACCATCATATGAAATATTTAGAGCACAACCTAACGTTTTGTAGTCTAGGTCGATTTTAGTCTTTTTCACGGAGGAAGAGATAGTCCCACTATCAAAAGAGATATTTTCATAAAATTTCCTAATAAGCTCAGGATAAATAGGTCTCTTGGTAGATAAAAGCTTATCCCAACCTTGATTAACTAACAGTTTTCCAATTTTAAAACCTTCCTGTTCTAAGAAGTTAAAATCAACTAACCTTCCATGAGCGAAAGATTTAGAAGCAAGAAGGGAGTTGATCTGGGATGAAGAAGTAGAAGACTTCCGGTGAAGATCAGCACAATCGTCATCTCTTGCGATTGTCTTCTTCTTGGGAGCCATCAACTATCTTCAAGATGGAGTGATAGATTGAATGGAAGAAAGAAGATTGATAGAAATATTGATGGAATGAAGAGAGGATGAGAATGAGAGAAGGAGAGGATGATCGGTTGAGGGAGACGTCTTGAATGAAAAATTGGTTGGAATGAAAAGGTTATATAGGGGTAAGGCTTGATGGTTAGCTGACTGTTTGGTTGCCTGGCCGGTTAATTGCCATCAATAAAATGAAAAAGGTTTCAAACATCCGGTTGGTGGATGAATTTATGAGAGTTATGCTTTCATAAAGATGAAAAAGCTTAAAACTTGCAGCATACTCAAGCATTTAATTTGATAAGGTGTTCCCTTTAATTGATTTGATTATAAGATGTCATATCAATTTAGATATCATATCGATTCATTAATTGATTCATTAAATGGTTGGATCAAACATTCCTAATTCTCTTCTAATTTCATAAAATTTTGTTTCATCAAGAGGCTTAGTAAAATATCAGCTATTTGACTTTCAGTATTTAAAAATTCAATAACAACATTTTCATTATTTACATGATCTCTAATGAAATGATGTCTAATTTCAATATGTTTTGTTCTGGAATGTTGAATAGGATTCTTAGTTAAACTGATTGCACTTGTATTATCACATTTTATAGGTATGGCTTTTTGTTTAATACCATAATCTTCTAGCTGTTGCTTAATCCATAAGATTTGAGCACAACAACTTCTAGCTGCAACGTATTCGGCCTCGGCCGTAGACAGTGCTACTGAAGTTTGCTTTTTGCTAAACCATGAAATTAAGTTAACACCTAGAAACTGGCAAGTTCCAGTGGTTGATTTCCTATCTAATTTACATCCAGCAAAGTCTGAATCAGTGTATCCTATTAAGTCAATGCTAGATTGTTTGTCATACCATATACCTAAATTTACTGTTCCATTTAAATATTTAAATATTTTTTTAACAGCAAGCAAGTGTGATTCTTTAGGATTGGCTTGATATCTTGCACACATGCAAACACTAAATAAAATATCTGGCCTACTAGCAGTTAAATATAATAATGATCCAATCATGCCTCTATATAATTTTAAATCAATAGACTTTTCAGAATTATAGGATTTAAGTCTACATGATGAGCTCATCGGGGTACCGATACTCTTGGATGTCTCCATGCCAAACTTCTTGATCATTTCTTTGATATATTTGGATTGGCTTATGAAGATCCCATCTTTGCTTTGTTTAATTTGTAGTTCGAGGAAGTAGGTCAGCTCACCCATCATACTCATCTCGAACTCTCCCTACATAAGCTTAGCAAAGTCTTTGCATAAAGAATCATTAGTGGCACCAAATATGATATCATCAACATAGATTTGAATAATTAATATATCTTTATTTTATATTTTAATAAATAAAGTTGTATCCACAGTTCCTCGAATGAAATCATTACTAATCAAGAATTTGCTTAATCTTTCGTACCACGCCCGAGGCACTTGTTTCAAACCATACAAAGCTTTGTTCAATTTGAAAACGTGGTTTGAAAACAAGTGATTTTCAAAGCCACCTGGTTGTTCCACAAAAACTTGTTCAGTAATGTATCCATTTAAGAAAGTGCTTTTAACATCCATTTGATACAATTTAAAATTTATATAACAAGCATAAGCAAGAAGTAATCTAATAGCTTCTAATCTAGCAACAGGGACATAAGTTTCATCAAAATCAATTCCCTCTTCTTGATTATAACCTTTAGCTACTAATCTTGCCTTATTTCTAATTATATTACCATTTTCATCTAATTTGTTTCTATAAACCCATTTAGTTCCAATAATTTGATGATCATGAGGTCTTTCAATAAGAGTCCAAACATTATTTCTTTCAAATTGGTGAAGTTCCTCATGCATGGCATTAATTCAATCAACATCATTTTTAGCATCATCATAGCATTTAGGTTCAATTTTAGATACAAATGCTAAGTTGTTACAAGCATCTCTAAATGATGATCTAGTTCTAACTCTTTGAGAAGGATCACCAATAATTTGATCTTTAGGGTGACTGAGAACATACCTCTAACCTCTTTCTAATTCATCATTACTTTATGAGGCTTCAGGTAGGTCAGCGTTCCCTTCTTCATTTACCTCTTGTGTAACTGAGTCATTCTTATCCTTCAGTGTGATGCCCTTGAATTGATCTTCAATGTCATATGGATCATTTATACCTTTTCCCTTCCTTGATGGAAGATCATTAGATTCATCAAAGATAACATGAATTGATTCTTCAACTAGTAAAGTCTTTTTATTGAATATTCTAAAAGCTCTACTATGTAAAGAATATCCAAGAAAAATTCCTTAATCAGACTTAGCATCAAATTTATCAAGGTTTTATTTTTCATTATTTAATACAAAACATCGGCATCCAAAAACATGAAAGTAACTTATATTAGGTTTTCTTCCTTTCCAAAGTTCATATGGAGTCTGTTGGGGAGATTGTTGAGAAATTGTTGCCCCAATCTTATTGATTTTGATGATTACCAAAAGCCATGAGTATATTAAAAGATGAAATGAGTTTATTTACATGAGCAATGAATTTATTTAGAACAATCAATGAGTATGTTAAGTATGACTTTAATCAATTTGAAAGTAACTTCAAGCTCCATGTTTAAGCTTTCAAAAAGAAATTTTTATACTTCATATATCAATCAATGAGCTTTTGGAACATTTCTTGAATTGATTCCTAATGACAATTTTATTGTATTCAAGTCAAAAAATTGATTTAAAATAAATCTGGAACGAATTTCAAGTCAATCAGAAAATTCTCTGATTTTTGATACGTTCTAGAGCCGACTCTAGAGTTTCAGAGTCAACTCCACTCAGTATACAGAGATGTCTGTTTGTCTCGAGTCGACCCATGTGATTTCTCGAGTCGACCCCGATTTTGTCGAGCCGATTCCATGACTGTGTGAGTCGACTCTGCTCAGACACCAGAGAATTATTTTTCTAAGCACTTCTCGAGTCGACCCCTTGCTTTTCATGAGTCGACCCCTGACTGTCAGGAGTCGACACCTTATTTTCGTTGAGTCGACCCTTTGACTTTCTAAATATTTCTATTTTTGGTATGCGTCTTCGAGCCGACTCGCCTAAAACTGGAGTCGACTCCAACAATTCTGGGGTGATTTTTCTGAATGCCAACTCAGCGTCAACGGTAAGATTTTTCAATAATGGCTAGATTTCTTTGTGTCTAACGACTATATTTTCGTAGAGTCTATAAATAGAGAGGCTGTTTTCAAATCAAGAGACAGATATACAAATCAAGAGAGAAAAAGAAAAATCTTTCAGAAAAAGAGGAAAAAAAAGCGTCATTTGAAAAATTTGAGATTCAAAAATAGAGTGAAAGAAAAGGCGTTTTATGAATGAAAATTATGAATGAAACACTTACAACCAAATGCATGAAAATAACTTATGTTTGGTTTTCTATTATTCCATAGTTCATAAGGTGTTTTCTTAATGATTGGCCTAATTAAAGCTCTATTAAGGATGTAGCATGCCGTGTTTATAGCTTCTGCCCAAAAGTATTTTGGTAAGTTGCTTTCACATAGCATGGTACGGGCCATGTCTTCTAGGGTTCTATTTTTCCTTTCAACTACACCATTTTGTTGCGGTGTTCTAGGTGCAGAAAAATTATGATGGATGCCATTTTCTATGAAAAAAATTTAAATAAATGATTTTCAAATTCGGTGCCATGATCACTTCTTAGAGACACTATGGTGTTGTTTTTCTCATTTGTGACCTTCTTGAAGAATTTCAAAAACAGTGGAAAGGTCTCATCCTTATGAGCTAAAAATAATACCCAAGTGTATCTAGAATAATCATCTACAATCACAAGACCATATTTCTTTCCTCCTAGACTTGTGGTTCTAGTAGGTCCAAAAAGATCCATGTGAAGTAGTTCAAGTGGCCTAGAAGTGGAAACAATATTTTTAGTTTTGAAAGAATTTCTAGTTTGTTTTCCAAATTGACATGCATCACAAATTTTATTATTTTCAAAATCTAATTGTGGAAGTCCTTTTACTAAATCCATTCTAATTAATTTTGAAATAAGGTGTGTGCTTGCATGACCTAATCTTCGATGCCACAACCAACCAATCTCATTTATATTAGCATTATTAGCAACTAAGCAATGATTACTAGTAGACAAATTGTCTAAATCAATCAAGTATACATTGCCATTTCTATTTCCAATAAAAATAATGCTATTATCAATGGGATTAGAAACTGTGCATATAGAAGATTCAAATGATACTTTAAAACCTTTATCACATAATTGACTAATGCTAATTAAATTATGTTTCAAACCATTAACATATAAGACATTTTCAATATATGTGGAGGGAGTTATTTGAATGTTACCAAACCCCAAGATTTGGCCTTTGCCATTGTCACCAAATGTAACTACTCCTCCTCTTTTGCTTTCAAGGGTGATGAATTGATCCTTGTCACCCGTCATGTGCCTTGAGCAGCCGCTATCGAGATACCACTTTCTCTTTGATCTTTTGGCCGCAAGACACTCCTGCAAAAATAATTAAGTCTTATATTTAGGTACCCAAGCTTTCTTGGGTCCTTCATGGTTAGTAGCATAAAAAATTGTTCCTTTGGGAACCCAAATTTTCTTTCCTTTATTATTTAACTTCTTATTAATTTTCTTAAAATTGCATTCAAAAACTTTGTGTCCCTTCTTGTTACAGTAATGACATGTAACATTATCATTGTTTTGTTCCTTTCTAAAAAAGTTTTTGACAAATTTTTGTTTCAAATTAGGTCTATATCCTAAACCAGCCTTATCATATATAGCTCTTTGATTACTTAACAATAAATTAAGTTTTTCTGAACTATAAGTGAATTTATCAACAATACTTTTATATTTATCAACTTCCTTCTTTAGTTTATCATTTTCATTGGAAATTGATTCTTTTCTTTAGTCAAATTTCTTTTTCAGATTTCAGCACTTTAGTTTCATTATTAAGATTTTCTTTTTCTTCAATCAAAGTTAAATTTTTATTTTTCAAAAACTTATATTTCTTTTTCAAAATTTTGAAATCACCAACAAGTTCATTAAAAGCATCAAACAATTCATCAAAAGCAAATTCATCGCAAGGGTTTTCAGAACTTACCTCATCGTTTGCCATAAAGCAAATGTTGCAACCTCCTTTTGTTCTTCCTCCGATGAGATTCATCTCTGTCGCTCCAAGTTGCAACATAGGCTTTTTTTCTTCTTGAAAGTCTTTTTCAGTTGAGGACAATCATATCTATAATGCCCCGGTTTCTTACATTCATAGCAAATCAAGGGTCTTTCTCTTTATCCTTGTCCTTGTCTTTTTCTTTTCTCCTTCCATCTTAGTTCCAAATTTCTTCTTGTGGAAGGGTCTCTTTCTCCTCATGAATTTTTTGAACTTTCTTGCTAGAAGAGCTGTCTCATCATCATCTTCTTCACTATCACTGTAGCTCTCCTCATTTTCAGCAGCCTTAAGAGCTATGGTCTTTTTCTTTTTCACATCTTCTTCTATGTGCTGCTTCATGGTCAATTCATGGGTCATTAGGGATCCTAGAAGCTCCTCTAAGGGTAAGGTGTTGAGGTCCTTTGCTTCTTGGATTGCTGTCACCTTCGCTTCCCACGTTCTTGGAAGTGACCTGAGAATTTTACGAACAAGTTCAGAGTTAGAATATGTTTTGCCTAAACTTTTCAACCATTTACAATATCAGTAAATCTAGTGTACATGCTAGCTATAGTTTCAGTTTGTTCCATGCAAAATAACTCATATTTATGAACAAGAATGTTTATTTTGGATTCTTTTACTTGGTTAGTACCCTCATGGGTAACCTCTAATCTATCCCAAATCTCTTTGCGGAATTACATGTGGAGATTCTATTAAATTCATTAGCATCTAAAGAGCAATATAAGACATTCATGGCCTTAGCATTGAGCTGTGCCATTTTCCTATCATTATCATTCCAATCCCTTTCGGGCTTAGGAACAATAGTGCCATCAACAACGTGTGTGGGTGTACTAGGTCCATTAGTTATAACACCCCACAATTCATAATCAGAAGCTTGAATGAATATCCTCATTCTTGCTTTCCAATAAGAATAGTTGGAACCATTAAATAAGGGAGGTCTATTCGTAGAATGACCTTCGGCAAATGATCCAACTTGAGCTGCCATTTGGATCTTTAGCTCTTGATCGTGTGATCAAAATCTAATGAGCACTTGCTCTGATACCAATTGTTGGCCCAGATGACAACCCAAGAGGGGGGGGGTGAATTGGGTTCTTTAAAAATTTAGCCTCTTAAAAAATTGTTTGCTTAAGATGAATGAAAATAAATGCAATGTAAATATAAAGCACAATGAATAAAATAGAGATAGAGATAGAGACAATGGAAGCACGGCAAACACAAAGATTTTATAGTGGTTCGGTGTATCCAACACCTACGTCCACTCCCAAGATCCTACTTGGGTCCACACTATAATCTCCTCGATTACAGCCGAGTTGTTTTACAAGTTCACAACCCAAACTTGTTGTTTTACCCGGGATCACAACGAACCCAGCCGGTTTTCGGGCTCACCAGCACACAACCCTAAACTCAAGCTAAACTAGCTTGACCCGAGGTTACAACCTCCACTAGTTCAATCCCCTTTGATTGAACTAGGCACAAACAAATAAGAATGTTTTACAAAGTTTCACAGCTCCTCAATGAGCAAATATTCAAAGATAAGTAAATAGGTTTAGAAAAGCCTGGTTTGAAGTTGTTTGGCTTTGAGCTTTTCTTCTTCTTTTCTCTTCTCCTTGCTGGGTTGAATCAAGCCTCAGCTCCGATTCCTCACAGTAGATGCAGTTGAGAAGATTGAAAAGTTGATCTTTTTCTTCTAGTTGAGAATCCTCCGATTTTTCACTATTTGAATGGCTTGGATTCTTCTTTGAGCTTTGTGGAGTGGAAGGATTTGAATTTGAAAGCTCCTCTCTTGGATATAAGGCTCAAGACTTCTCGGATTTTGATTTTTGATTTTTGTCTATCCGTTTCTATTCTCTCTTCAAACGGTTGTTTTTCCCCCTTTTTATAGATTTTCCTTTGATTCATTTTTGGGTAGAAATCTAGCCGTTGGAGTGTACCTGGAAGGATTTTCCATTCATAAAAAATAGCCATAGATGTCAGAAATCAAAAATATTACCGTTAGAGCTGATCTGGCATTTTTAATTTTTCGTCCAGGTGGGTTGGAGTCGGCTCCAGCTTTTCAGGTGTCGGCTCCAGATCGTTTTTCCATAAATAGTAAAATCTGAGTTCGTCGTGGAGTCGGCTCCGCAAAAGTAAGTGTCGGCTCGCCGTCGTCAGGTGTCGGCTCCCGAATACTGTAGGTGTCGGCTCCAGGATGCTCAAAAAATCAACGTTCTGTCCCCGCATCGGAGTCGGCTCCAGACACTGTAAGTGTCGACTCCGAAACTTTAGGTGTCGGCTCCGAAACTCTAGGTGTCGGCTCCAGGTTGTATCAAAAATCAGATTAAAATTGAATTGGCCATGGGGTCGGCTCCAGATTTCTAGGTGTCGACTCCAAGCTCTGAAACTTTGAAATCTCTGATTTGTATTTGATTCAAAATTCATTTCTTAATTCCTTTAAATTGATCAAATTAATTTAAGTCCTGAAACACTTATAAAATCCATTAGTAATCAAATAAATATACTCAATTCCTTTATTAATCATCAAAATCAATAAATGGATCAACAAGGATCATGGCTTGGATCTATTGCAACCATCGATCGTCGCCGATCGGATTGATCGCAATGGTCCGAGATCGATCATCGCCGATCGGAAACATGGCTTGGATCGATCGCAACCGTCAGATCGTCGCCGATCGGATTGATCGCAATGGTCCGAGATTGATCATCGCCAATCGAGATCATGACTTCGATCGATCGCAACTATCGGATCGTCACTGATCGGATTGATCGCAATGGCCCGAGATCGATCATCGCCGATCGGGATCATGGCTTGGATCGATCGCAACCATCGGATAGTCGCCAATCGGATAGATCACAATGGTCCGAGATCGATCATCCCTGATCGGGATCATGGCTTGGATCTATCGCAACCATCGAATCGTCACCGATCGAATTGATCGCAACGATCTAAGATCGATCATCGCCGATCGGGATCATGGCTTGGATCGATCGCAACCGTCGGATCGTCCCTGATCGGGTTAATCGCAACGATCCGAGATCGATCATCGCAGATCTGGATCATGGCTTTGATCGATCGCAACCATCGGATCGTCACCTATCGGGTTGATGCAATGGTCCGAGATCGATCATCGCCGATCAGGATCATGGCTTGGATCGATCCCAACCATCGGATCATCGCCGATCGGATTGATCGCAATGGTCCGAGATCGATCATCTCCGATTGGGATCATGGCTTGGATCGATCGCAACCGTCGATAGTTGTCGATCGAATAGATCGCAATGGTCCGAGATCGATCATCGCCGTTCGGGATCATGGCTTGGATCGATCGCAACCATTGGATCGTCACTAATCGGATTGATCGCAATGGTCCGAGATCGATCATCGCCGATCGGGATCATGGCTTGGATCTATCGCAGCCATTGGATCATCGCTGATCGGATTGATCGCAATGGTCCGAGATCGATCATCGCCGATCAGAATCATGGCTTCGATTAATCGCAACCGTCGGATCGTCGCCGATCGGGTTGATCGCAACGGTCCGAGATCGATCATCGCCGATCGGGATCATGGCTTGGATCGATTGCAGCCATCGTATCATCGCCAATCAGATTGATCGCAATGGTCTGAGATCGATCATCGCCGATCGGGTTGATCGCAATGGTCCAAGATCGATCATCGTCGATCGGGATCATGGCTTGGATCGATCGCAACTGTTGAATTATCGCCAATCGGATTGATCGCAACGGTCCAAGATCGATCATCGCCGATCAGGTTGATCGAAATGAATCGAGATCGATCATCGCCGATCGGACCATGGCTTGGATCGATCGAAACCATCGGATCGTCACCGATCGGATTGATCACAATGGTTCGAGATCGATCATCACCGATCAGGATCATGGCTTGGATCGATCGCAATCGTCGGATCATTTCCGATCGGATTGATCACAATGGTTCGAGATCGATCATCGCCATCGGGATCATGGCTTGGATCGATTGCAACCGTCAGATCGATTGTAACCATCGAATCATCGCCGATCAGATAGATTGCAACGGTCAAAGATCGATCATCGCCGATCGGGATCATGGCTTGGATCGATCGCAACCGTCGGATCATCGCCGATCGGATGGATCGCAACAGTCCGAGATCGATCATCGCTGATCGGGATCATGGCTTGGATCGATCGCAACCGTCAGATCATCACTGATCGGATTGATCACAATGGTCCGAGATCGATCATCACTGATCGGGTTGATCGCAATGGTCCGAGATCGATCATTGCCGATCGGGATCATGGCTTCGATCGATCGCAACCGTCGGATCGTCATCGATCGGATTGATCGCAACTGTCCGAGATCGATCATAACCGATCGGGATCATGGCTTGGATCGATCGCAACCGTCGGATCGTCCCCGATCGGGTTGATCAAACGATCCGAATCGATCATCGTCGATCGGGATCATGGCTTCGATCGATTGCAACCATCGGATCGTCGCCTATCGGGTTGATCGCAAAGGTTCGAGATCGATCATCGCCATCAGGATCATGGCTTGGATCGATCGCAATCGTCGGATCATCGTTGATTGGATTGATCACAACGGTCCAAGATCAATTATCTCCGATCGGGATAATGGCTTGGATCGATCGCAACCGTCGGATAGTTGCCGATTGGATAGATCGCAACGGTCCGAGATCGATCATTATTGATCGGGATCATGGCTTGGATATATCACAACCATCTGATCGTCGCCGATCAGATTAATCGCAACGGTCTGAGATTGATCATCGCCAATCGGGATCATGGATTGGATCGATCGCAACCGTCGGATGGTCACCGATCAAATCGATCGCAATGGTCGAGATCGATCATCACCGATTAGGATCATGGCTTCAATCGATCACAACCATCGAATCATCGCCGATCAGATCGATCGCAACGGTCCAAGATCGATCATCGCCGATCGGGATCATGGCTTCGATCGATCGCAATCGTCGGATAGTCGCCGATCGGATTGATCGCAACGATCCAAGATTGATCATTGCCAATCAGGATCATGGCTTGGATCGATCGCAACCGTCAGATCGTCGCCGATCGTGTTGATCGCAATGGTCTGAGATCGATCATCGTTGATCAGGATCATGGCTTCGATCGAACGCAACCGTCGGATCGTGGCCGATCGGGTTGATCGCAATGGTTTGAGATCGATCATCGCTGATCGGGATCATGGCTTGGATCGATCGCAACCGTCGGATTATCGCCGATCGGATTAATCCCAACAGTCCAAGATCGATCATCGCCGATCGGGTTGATCGCAACGATCCGAGATTGATCATCAATGATCGGGATCATGACTTGGATCGATCGAAACCATCGGATCGTCGCCGATCGGATTGATCGCAACGGTCCAAGATCGATCATCGCCGATCAAGATCATGGCTTGGATCGATCGCAACCATCGGATCATCTCCGATCGGATTGATCGCAATGGTCCGAGATCAATCATTGCCGATCGGGATCATGGCTTGGATCGATCGCCATCATCGGATCATCACCGATTGGTTAGATCGCAACGATTGGATCGATCATCGCCGATCGGGATCATGGCTTGGATCGATCGCAACCATTGGATCATCGCCGATCGGATGGATCGCAATGGTACGAGATCGATCATTGCTGATCGAGATCATGGTTTGGATCGATCACAACCGTTGGATCATCACTGATCAGATTGATCACAACGGTCCGAGATCGATCATGGCCGATCGGGTTGATCACAATGGTCCGAGATCGATCATCGCCGATCGAGATTATGGCTTCGATCGATCGAACCATCAGATCATCATCGATCGGATTGATCGCAATGGTTCAAGATCGATCATTACCGATCAGGATCATGGCTTGGATCGATCGCAACCATCAGATCATCCCTGATCGGGTTGATCGCAATGATCCGCGATAGATCATCGCCGATCAGGATCATGGCTTCGATCGATCACAACCATCGGATCATTGCCTATCGGGTTGATCCCAATGGTCCGAGATCGATCATTGCCGATCGGATCATGGCTTGGATCGGTCGCAACGATCGGATCATCACCGATCGATTGATCGCAACGGTCCGAGATCGATCATCGCCGATTGGGATCATGGCTTGGATCGATCGCAACCATCGGATAGTCACCAATCGGATAGATCGCAACGGTTCGAGATCAATCATCGCCAATCGAGATCATGGCTTGGATCTATCTCAACCATCGGATCGTCACCGATCAGATTGATCGCAATGGTTAGAGATCGATCATCGTCGATCGGGATCATGGCTTGGATCGATCACAACCGTTGGATCATCGCCGATCGGATTGATCGCAATGGTCCAAGATCGATCATCGCCAATCGGGATCATGGCTTCGATCGATTGCAACCATCGGATCGTCACCGATCGGATCGATCGCAACAGTCCAAGATCGATCATCGCCGATCGGGATCATGGCTTCGATCGATCGCAATCATCGGATCATCACCGATCGGATTGATCGCAACGATCCAAGATTGATCATCGCCGATCTGGATCATAGCTTGGATCGATCGCAACCGTCGGATCGTCGCCGATCGGGGTAATCGCAATGGTCCGAGATCGATCATCGTCAATCGAGATCATGGCTTCGATTGATCGCAACCGTCAGGTCATGGCCGATCGGGTTGATTGCAATGGTTCGAGATCGATCAGCATCGATCGGGATCATGGCTTGGATCGATCGCAACCGTTGGATCGTCGCCGATCGAATTGATCGCAACGGTTCGAGATCGATCATCGCTGATCGGGTTGATCGCAATGGTCCGAGATCGATCATCGCCGATCGGGATCATGGCTTGGATCGATCGCAACTGTCAGATTATCGTTGATCGGATTGATCGCAATGGTTCCAAGATCGATCATCGTCGATCGGGTTGATCGCAACGGTCCGAGATCGATCATCACTGATCGGGATCATGGCTTGGATCGATCGAAACCATTGGATCATCGCCAATCGGATTGATCGCAAAGGTTCAAGATCGATCATTGCCGATCGGGATCATGGCTTGGATCGATCGCAACCGTTGGATCGTCATCGATCGGATTGATCGCAATGGTCCGAGATTGATCATCGTCGATCGAGATCATGGCTTGGATTGATCGTAACCGTAGGATCGTCGCTGAACGGATAGATTGCAACGGTCGGAGATCGATCATCGCCGATCGGATCATGGTTTGGATCGATCGCAACCGTCGGATTGTCGTCGATCGGATGGATCACAACGGTCCAAGATCGATCATCGCCGATCGGGTTGATCACAATGGTCCGAGATTGATCATTGCCGATCAGGATCATGTCTTGGTTTGATCGCAACCATCGGATCGTCGCCGATCGGATTAATTGCAACGGTCCGAGATCGATCATCGCCGATCGGGATCATGGCTTGGATCGATTGCAACCGTTGGATCATCGTCGATCGAATGTATCGCAATGGTCGGAGATCGATCATCACCGATCGAGATCATGGCTTGGATCGATCGCAATCGTCGGATCATCATTGATCAAATTGATCGCAACGGTCCGAGATCAATCATCGCCGATCGGGTTGATCACAGCGGTCCGAGATCAATCATCGCCGATCGAGATCATAGCTTGGATCGATCACAACTATCGGATCGTCGCCAATTGGATTGATCGCAACGGTCCAAGATTGATCATCGCTGATTGGGATCATAGCTTGGATCGATCGCAACCGTTGGATTGTCACCGATCGGATTGATCACAACGGTCCGAGATCGATCATTGCCGATCGAGATCGTGGCTTGGATCGATCGCAACCATCGGATCATCGCCGATCGGATGGATCACAATGGTCGAAGATCGATCTTCGTTGTTGCTGCCAAATCACTTGCGACGGACGTCGGGTGAACTGAGATCTTCACAGGCCTTCGAGAGTGCAGAGGGGTCACCGTCTTCCTTTGAGAGCCTGCAAAAAGTCCAGACCGGTGGTTCCGGCGGGGACCCTCCAATGCCCAAGTCAGCGGGTTGCAGAACAGGAATGTTTATGAATAAAGCTTGAAAAGAGAAGCCAGTCCTCCTACCTTGAGCTGGGGTCCTCTTCTTATACCTCTCTGGAGGGTCATGTTTACTTCTCCTCCTTAGAACCGTTCAATCTCCTTCGCTGGGATGAGGTCCCCCGAACGGTAAGTGGGTGAGCCGTTGCTGAATGGATGCCATGTATGCGGTAACTGTGGGGCGCACTAGCACCTGCCCATGATTTCAGCGAGCGAAATACACGGTAACGGATGTCTCAAATCTCAGAGTCCGTTACCTGAAGTGGGTTTCAGTGTACTTTGGAAAACAAGGCACCAAGTTAGTTAAAGCCGAAGCTAGAGACCAGAGCCGTAGGCCGGAGCCGACGATGGAGGCCGGAGCCAAAGAATAGAGCCAAAGGTCGGAGCTAGAGGCTGGAGTCGATGCTGGAGGCCGAATCCAAAGGCCGGAGCCAAAGACCGGAGCTGAGGCTGGAGCCGGTGCTGGAGGCTAGAACCAAAGGCCGGAGCCAAAGGCCGGAGCCGGAGGCTGGAGCCGACGCTAGAGGCCATAGCCAAAAGCCGGAGCCAAAGGTCGGAGATGAGGCTGGAGTCGATGCTGGAGGCCGGAGCCAAAGGCCGGAGCCGGAGGTTGGAGCAGACGCTGGAGGCCGTAGCTAAAGAACGGAGCTGAGGCTGGAGTCGACGCTAGAGACCGGAGCCAAAGGCCGGAGCCGGAGGCTGGAGCCGACACTGGAGGCCGTAGCCAAAGGCCGGAGCCGGAGGCTGGAGCCAACGCTGGAGGCCATAGACAAAGGCCGGGGCCGGAGGCTGGGGCCGACGATGGAGGCCGTAGCCAAAGGCGGAGATAGGAATTTCAACATCCCAAAACGAGCTATCACATCATTGATTCTAAAAATTACGTAGGATGTTATGACGCCGCTCAGAGGAGACGATCAGCCATATCAGATGCCCCCCCGCCCCTAAGATGGGTGGGTGCACAGTCACCAACGAAAGGGGTGTTAATATCCACCAGGCAGCTGATCTCCGTAATATCATTTCATCCGCTCAAGCTGTTGGGATTGGGGAAGATTTTTTTCGGGCGAGGAGTTGTAAAAAGATGAGCATCATCATTGCGGTAAGGACACCACCACCTTTTTCATTGGTGGTGTTTTTCCCGTTTCTCGTGCCGATGGGCTACCGAAATGGCTTCGAGTGGAAAGTAGGCACATGGCTAGATCTGACAACCACGGGACGATTTGAAATGGGGTTATAAAAGGGAAGGATCGTCCTTATCCTTCAGTCCCCACCTTCTCTTACGTTACAACTATGTTCTTATGTTTTTCAACCTCTTTCCTTAGATTATTATTTTCATTGGAAATTAATTCTTTTCTTTTACCAAAATTTCATTTTCAGATTTAAGTTTCTTAACTTCATTATTAAGATCTTCCTTTTCTTTAATGAAAGTTAAATTTTTATTTTTCAAAAACTTGTATTTCTTTTTCAAAACCTTGAAATCGCCGACAAGTTCATTAAAAGCATCAAATAATTCATCAAAAGCAAATTCATCGCAAGGGTTATCGGAACTTACCTCATCATTGTCGTCCGCCATAAAACATACATTTGCGACTTCCTTTTGTTCTTCTTCTTCGGAAGAAGTTTCCTCGCTATCACTCCAAGTCGCCACATAAGCCTTCTTTTTCTTTTTGTAGGCTTTCTTCAATTTAGGACATTCATTCCTAAAGTGCCCCGGTTTATTACACTCATAGCAAGTCAAGGGGTCTTTCTCTTTTTCTTTGTCCTTGTCCTTGTTCTTATCCTTTTCTCCTTCCCACTTTGCTCCAAATTTCTTCTTGTGGAAGGGTTTCTTTCTCCTCATGAATCTTTTAAACTTTTTAGCTAAGAGAGCAGTCTCTTCATCATCATCATCATCATCACTGCTGCTCTCTTCTTCTTTTGCAGCTTTGAGGGCAATCACTTTTTTCTTCTTTGTGTCCTCCTCTACATGCTGCTTCATTGTCAGCTCATGGGTCATAAGTGATCCTAGAAGCTCCTCTAAGGGTAGAGTGTTGAGGTCCTTTGCTTCTTGGATTGCTGTCATTTTTGCTTCCCATGATCTTGGTAATGACCTAAGAATTTTTCGAACAAGTTCTGAGTTAGTATATGTCTTACCAAGACTTTTCAAACCATTTACAATATCTGTAAATCTAGTATACATGCATGCAATGGTTTCAGATTGTTCCATGCTAAACAACTCATATTTATGAACAAGAATATTAATTTTAGATTCTTTTACTTGGTTGGTACCCTCATGGGTAACCTCTAATCTATCCCAAATCTCCTTTGCGGAATTACATGTGGAGATTCTATTAAATTCATTAGCATCTAAGGAGCAATATAAGACATTCATGGCTTTAGCGTTAAGCTGTGCCATTTCCTATCATTATCATTCCAGTCCCTTTCGGGCTTAGGAACAATAGTGCCATCAATAACATGTGTGGGTGTACTAGGTCCATTAATTATAACACCCCATAATTCATAATCAGAAGCTTGAATGAATATCCTCATTCTTGCTTTCCAATAAGAATAATTTGAACCATTAAACAGTGGAGGTCTATTCGTAGAATGACCTTCAGCAAATGATCCAACTTGTGTTGCCATTTGGATCTTTAGCTCTTGATCGTGTGATCAAAATCTAATGAGCACTAGCTCTGATACCAATTGTTGGCCCAGATGACAACCCAAGAGGGGGGGGTGAATTGGGTTCTTTAAAAATTAGCCTTTTAAAATAGTTTGCTTAAGAAGAATGAAGGCAAATGCAATGTAAATACAAAGTGCAGTGAATAAAACAGAGATAGAGATAGAGTCAATGGAAGCACGGCAAACACAAAGATTTTATAGTGGTTCGGTGTATCCAACACCTACGTCCACTCCCAAGATTCACTTGGGTCCACACTATAATCTTCCTTGATTACAGCGAGTTGTTTTACAAGCTCACAACTCAAACTTTGTTTTCCCGGGATCACAACGAACCCAGCTGGTTTTTCGGGCTCACCAGCACAAAAACCCTAACACAAGCTATACCAAGCTTGTACCGAGGTAAGACTACCTCCACTAGTTCAATCCCCCAGATTGAACTAGACACAAATAATAGAAATAGTGTTTTTCAATTACAAAGCTCCTCAATGAGCAGATAATCAAATATAAGAACAAAGTTTAGAAAAGCCTGATTTGTAGTTGGTTGGCTTTTGAGCTTTTCTTCTTTTCTTTTTCTCCTTTGAAGTGTGAATCGGGCCTCAGCTCCGATTCTTCACAGTTGAAGCAGTTGGAGGATTTGAGCTTTTTCTCCTTTCTTTGAAAGTTGAAAATCTCTTGATTTGCTCTTGAATAGCTCTTGGATTTTCTTCTGAAGCTTCCTTGGATTGTTGAACTTGAGCACAGACGAAGCTTCCTTTGATTTCACACTTTTTCTTTCACTCTATTTTGAATCTCGGATTTTTTCAAATGAAGCTCTGTTTTTCCGATTTTTTCTTCTTTTCTCTTGAATGAATATCTCTCTATTTGTATATCTTTGATTTGAAAACGGCTTCTCTATTTATAGATTCTGCAAAAATATAGCCGTTAGAAACAAAGAAAAATAGCCGTTAATTAAAAATCTTACCGTTGACGCTGAGTTGGCATTCGAAAAATCTCGCCCAGATTTGTTGGAGTCGACTCCTGCTTTCCGCGAGTCGGCTCGAAGACGCGATACCAAAAATAGAAATATTCAGAAAGTAAAGGGTCGACTCATCAAAATAAGGTGTCGACTCCTGACAGTCGGGGGTCGACTCATGAAAAGTTGGGGTCGACTCGCGAAGTGCTCAGAAAAAACTCCTCTGGTGTCTGAGCGGAGTCGACTCACACAGTCATGGAGTCGGCTCGACAGAATCGGGGGTCGACTCTTGAAATCACAGGGGTCGACTCGAGACAACAGTCATTTCTGTATACTGAGTGGAGTCGACTCTGAAACTCTAGAGTCGGCTCCGGAACGTATCAAAAATCAGAGAATTTTCTGATTGACTTGAAATTCGTTCCAGATTCATTTTAAATCAATTTTTGACTTGAATACAATAAAATTGTCATTAGGAATCAATTCAAGAATGTTCCAAAAACTCATTGATTAAATATGAAGTATAAAATTTCTTTTTGAAAGCTTAAACATGGAGCTTGAAGTTACTTTCAAATTGATTAAAGTCATACTTAACATACTCATTGATTGTTCTAAATAAATTCATTGCTCATGTAAATAAACTCATTGCATCTTTTAATATACTCATGGCTTTTGGTAATCATCAAAATCAATAAGATTGGGGCAACAATTTCTCAACAATCTCCCCAACAATCTCCCCCTTTTTGATGATGACAAAAACATTGAGTTTATGCATGATTGATTAAGAATTTATTTTATTTTCATAGTTAGGCTTAGGCTCCCCCTGAATGAGGTAGCTCCCCCTATGAAACTCAATAAATATCCCATTCATTCAATTATTTATCATTCATTCAATCATTTTAATATCATTTGATTAATTAATTTCTCCCCCATGCATATACAGTTATAAAACTATAAAACTCTCCCCCTTTTTTGTTATCAACAAAAAGGTAGAGAGCATCAAACATAATCATTCATTCATTCAAGATATGTTTTAACAAAATCTGAGATTCATTGATAATAGGAGAAGTACATTCAAACTGAGATTACATTGAGCATTCAAAATAGACTTTTCATTACATCAATGTATCAAAATGTAAAACATAAATGAACTTCATTACATTGCAAGACTAAGTATCTAATACATCAAAAGTGAGTCCTTACAATCCTAGTTAAGTGATCTATATATTTTTCATTCCATCTGTTTGAATCTTAACATAATCCTTCAGTCTTTCATCTACAAAAGTGCAAGCAGTCAAAATTTTATCTTGGAGTTCAGCATTGCATTTTGCATATGTTTCACCATCTCCACAGACGTCTTTAAGTTCTTCAAATATTCTTTAGGTCTCCACTTAAAGACTCAGATGAAGTGCTAAGAGTTGATTCTATCTTGGTGATCCGATCATCTAAAGAGTAAAGAGTTTCTTTAAGATTCATAAATTTGTTTTCAAACTCTGATTTTAATTTATCTGCCTGATCATCAAGAAGACCTTTAAGCTGCCTTAACTGAAGTTCTGAGAAACCAACAGATGAAGATGATGCTGATCAACCAACGGAGCAGGG
>UESW01004969.1:312058-373888 GCA_900491605.1 Calamus simplicifolius | reverse complement strand
GGATTGCCCTTCTATCACTAATCCATCACAAATTAGTGACGGAAGAGCAATACGTTACTAAATTGATGACGAATTAGTAACGGATTTTTCTTCCATCACAAATTAGTGACAGATGGGGCAATCTATCACTAATTTTGTGACGGATAGGGCAATCCGTCACTAGTTAGTGACTGATTGCCCTTTCGTCACTAATCCGTCACAAATTAGTGATGGAAAAGCAATCGTTACTAATTAGTGACGGATTGTCCTTCGTCACTACTCCGTCACAAATTAGGATGATAAAAAATTCATCACTAAATTAGTGATGGTTGCCTTCCGTCACTAATCCATCATAAATTAGTGACGGAGGGGCAATCGTCACTAATTTAGTGATGAATTGCCCTTTCGTCACTTAATCCATCACAAATTAGTGATAGAAAGCAACTTCACTAATTAGTGACAGATTGTCTTCCATTACTAATTCATCAAAATTAGTGATGGATGAAGAAATTCGTCACTAAATTAATGACAGATTGCCTTCGTCACTAATCCATCACAAATTAGTAACGGATAGGGCAATCCGTCACTAATTTGTGACGGAGGCAATCCGTCACTAATTTAGTGATGGGATTGCCCTTTCGTCATAATCCGTCACAAATAGTGATGGAAAAGCAATCATTACTAATTAGTAACGATTGTCTTCTTCACTAATCCATCACAAATTAGTGACGGATTGCCTTCCGTCACTAATCCGTCATAAATTAGTGACGAATGGGCAATCCATCACTAATTTTGTGACGGATTGTCCTTTCATCACTAATCCATCATAAATTAGTGATGGATCACTAATTAGTGACAGATTATATTCGTCACTAATCCATCACAAATTATGATGAATGGGGAAATCTGTTACTAAATTAGTGATGGATTGCCTTCCGTTACTAATCCGTTACAAATTAGTGACGGATGTAACAATCCATCACTAAATTAGTGACGAATTATCCTATCCGTCACTAATCCATCACAAATTAGTGACGGAAGATTAATTCGTCACTAATTAGTAACGATTAGTGACGGATTGTCTATCTAAATTTATACTCTAAATTTTTTTATAAAAAAAATTGTGACAAAAAAGCCGCATCTGCATGTGCCAATTACTTGCGCTGCCTTCCATGCGCGTTCTAGCCATGTGTCTGCCTCCTGGCGTATGCCATGCGCATCTGCTTCTCGACATGCACGGCGCTTGCCATGGCTCGTGTGCATTTGCACCAATCGACCTATCTCTTCAGTGGCACAACCTTGCCTGTATCCGACACCCCTTGCGCCGTGTCTGTGCGTGCCCAGTGCCGTATCTGCGCATGCACATGCCTATGCGTGACTGCATTTGGCTGCACGTGCATCCCTAATTTAGTGACGGATTGTGTTTCCATCACTAATTCGTCACAAAATTAGTGACGGATTGCTATTCTATTACTAATTTAGTGACTGATTAATGATGGAAGAGCAATCCATCACTAATTTAGTAACGGATTGTCCTTCCATCACTAATCCATCACAAAATTAGTAATGTAAGAGCATTCCGTCACTAATTTAGTGATGGACCGTCTCAATCCATCACTAATTTAGTGATGAATTAGTAATAAATTTTTTATTCGTTACTAAATTTATACTTTAATTTTTTTTAAAAAAAATTATGATGAAACCATTGTTCCGATCTACCTAATTCAGTGACAAAATTATAATTAAGATTCGAGTCGTCGAGATTAGAGTTGGACCGGACCAGTTTAAGTTTTTTATCCCACCCCATAAAGCGGTCCGTTTACGAATCGGGAACGCTAACGGAGACAGACGTCCCCATTAGTATTTAATGGGATGGGGTCCATCGGTCGCTCGGTGGCGATCCAGGAGTGGGCGCGCTAAGTGTTGCGTGTAATCTCCCACACACCTCAACATCGGCCAAAACGAGCGATGAAACCAAGGCCTCCCAGCCATGTCAGCGTAGGCGGTTTATCTTTTCTGGTTGCTCTCCACTGCTCCAGTCCTCAACCTCTCCTCGTCCCTCTGCCTTCCCTTCTCTCCTCCATGGATGTCAGCTTCTCCTCCAGATCCAAACCCTAATCTCATGCCTCTCCTTTCTCTCCTCCGCCTCCTCCTCTTCTTCCTTTCCTCTCCAGAGCTCCGTCATCCGAAAGGAATTTACCAGGTGCGGGAGCCAGCTGAGAACTCCTGCTCTCCGATCTCGAAGGAGATGCAGAAAAATCAGTGTTCCAATTTCAGACTCCGCGGTGCCTCTTCCAGGACTCCCTGTGCGAGAATTCCGTTCTTGCGGCCGCCGCTGCAGTTGCTACCTTCACCGCGGCCCTCCAAGCGATGTATCTCAATTATAGCAGATGGAGGCGCGAGTCTCTCCAGGTGATGAAATTTTTTTATAAATTTGGCCTAGTTCCAGAAATCGAAGAGAAACTTGCCTCTGCAGCTGTTGCAGCTGCAGCAGCTGCTTCTGTTGCAAAAGTGGCAGCAGAAGCTAAGGTTGCATCAGAGGCTGCTTTGCAGGCTAAGATGATGGCAGATGAAGCTCTGAGTTCTGCTAAAACTGGACATTCTGGACAAATTCTGAAACTGGTCTTGATGTAGGAAGGGATTTGGCAGGTTTACTCCTTTTCAATTTTGAAGAGCAAGGAAAAGGTCAATGTATCTAGTTCAACCATTTCTGCTGCACAAGAGGCAGCCAGAAGAAGGGTGGAAGTCGCATCTGCTGCCTCCAAGCAGGTAGAGAACTTAGATGCCATATTTAAAGTTGCAGAACTGGCTGCAGAAGCTGTTTCCAGGCTGGAAGAGTCATTGCAATGGGGGATCCCTTACCATTTACTATCAGTGAATTGGTGGAAGCTGGTCCTGAAGGTTATTGGAAAATTCAGAACACAACCATCGAGAAACGTATGAAAACAAATGGCTTGCATCAAGAGGAAATTTGGGTGTAGAGGTCTCTGATAATCATGTAATATCTGTTAAACAATCTAAGGAGCGGCCATCAGGCCATAGAGATATACAGAAAATTACCAATGAAGAGGGCATAACTTCCTATAGCGAACAGGCCACACAGTCAGAGGAAAATAACCAAGGTATTCTAAACTTGTAATTCTTCAAAAAATTATGATTATTGCAGATGGTATATCTGAGGATTCAATTTGGTTGATATTGGGTTTTTTTACCAGAATTAGGAGTCACATCAGTAACTGTTCCAACTGATAGACATAAAGGAGATCCTGTGGCAAGCAATCTTAAAGGAAATAGCATCCAGAAGGGATCTCTTGTTGAGGTATATGCATATTCTTGTTTTAGTTCGATCTTTCAAGAGGCATCATTTTAGAATTTATAATGTCTACATGTGTGATGTGTAGTAGAAACTTCTAGATCTTTTTAGTTTTCCTGTTGATGGTTCTTTCTTTAATTATAGGTGATGTTCTAAAAGTTGCTTTCTGTTAGTGGGTGGTCAAGGGGTGCATAGCTTGTTGGTGAATAGCTGGGTGGATTGTATTGAAAAGGAATATCAATATCATATTTATACATGACAAGTAAATGAAAGTTTTGAATTTATTGGAAAAAAGAAATATAATTAGTTGGAAGTGCATATACATGTCTGTTAGGGCCTATTTAGTGTAGCTAGACATGGTATTTGCAGATGTGTGCAAAGAAATATAGCAGTATATTTGATATTTGTCGACATTTGTTTGAGCACTAATTTTGTAGTGTTTGAAAGAGATAAGGTAATTGAGCAATTTTGTTATGATTGTTTTAATGTCTACATTTAATGTGCCATTATATACTATTCTCTAAATAGGTTTACTTGATGAAGACAATGACAATCCTGGGAAAACATTCATTTTATATAATATGGATAAATTATCACCTATTGTAGTGATCTGTCCAAAAACATGCTCAATAGTTCAAGTAGTTCAATCAGCAACTCTACGAAACAATGGCATGAATTTTAATTTGCTAGTCATTAAGTTTATGTTTTAAGACATTAGTGGAAGAGGCAAGGGCATGTATCCAGCACTAGTTGACTAGGCCAGGTATATTGTCTGAGTGCATGCTAAGAAGAAAGGCTGCCAGGTGTGGACACCTAGGTGGTTGGATCCATGTAACAAGGGACCCACCTAACCATGGACTGTCTCTGAGGTTGCTTTTGCTTCAGCTCTATTGTTCTTTCTCGTTTATCTCTTGACTTTTTTGAAATCTGGTTTTAAATTTTGCAACCATCAGGAAGAATGGTTTCTTTGTTACTCTTGATTCTTGTACTGCCCTTGTAATTTGAATGAGGATTACCTAAAACTTCTATTTTAAATGTTTCAGGTTGTGGCTGATGAGGATGGTCTCAGAAGGGTTTTGTTTTCTGC
This sequence comes from Calamus simplicifolius, assembly GCA_900491605.1. Lineage (NCBI taxonomy): Eukaryota > Viridiplantae > Streptophyta > Magnoliopsida > Arecales > Arecaceae > Calamus > Calamus simplicifolius. The sequence goes on along the minus strand of UESW01004969.1, from coordinate 369,509 downwards.
ACAGGTTCTTGATGTTAAAGAGGGTAAAAGCTTTGGTCTGCTACAATAATCTTCTTCCTGATGAAGGTAAACATCTGTTTTTAAATAACACCAGTTACATTTCCTTAGAGGAGAAAACTTTTGGCTATCAGAATGCTCTAATCTTCTACGAATGTAGTCTTTGTTTCTTAAGTCAATTCGAGCTATTCCATTCTTTATTTTGATTGTATAAATGGACCATTTCTAATTGGTTCGTTGTTATGACCAATTCACTTTTCTTTGTATGCAGGCTCTGGTCGGCTGACAGAGTGGATACCACTTGAGAGTTAAATTGATAAAGCTCCTAGAATATGTGTGCTCATCCTATAACTGCGGTGAAACCTGAAGGCACAAGAAAGCGACGCAGAGAGGCTGTAGGGAATTATGCTTGGGCAGTTGGAGATAGGGTGGATGCATGGATTAGGGATGGGTAGCATAGTTTTTTATTTCTTTATTTTGCTTTATTGGTTACCTTAGACCCTAGGTTAGAAAAGCTCACTGTGAGATTGTTGGAAGTTGGTAATTCTAAATTGCAGTCTCCTCATCTTTCAATTTTTAAATATTTTTTGTTCAGAGGTAGTTAGGTTTTCCTCTTTAGTATATATTTTGTGCACTTGACATGGACCTGCTGCCACTGTCATATTCTCTTCATTTAGGCTTGCCCTTGTCCGGAGACATCTTGGAGAGTTCCCATGGTTGAATGGACTTAAACCTAGCAACTAATAGCTTAACTATTATTATCTGCCAATATGATTTATGGGTACTGTGCTTGCTTCCCATCTCATGCATGAATGCTGGTTGTAAAGTGTCCTCAAACTTTAGTGGGCTATATATTGATCCATAAAGGCAATGTATCTAGATGGAGAAGTCCTGTCATGGAGAAGTCCTATCATTTAAATTATTTTTTTACCTTTCCAAATTCAGCATGCACTCTTCATTGTTTTACAAAAATAATCAGGTAAGCAGAGAGTTCTGTTTTTCTCCTATAATTACCCAAATTTTTATTTCTTTTTGTGGTGCATATTTTGGGTGTGCACTCTTCCTGTTGTTTTCTTCTCCTTTCTTAATCAGATACAAACCACTATTCTATTTTCTGATTCCTAATTTTTATTTAATGACAAATCAATTGCTACATGTTTTAGGATAGCATTTAAGAATTTTTTGCCATTGTTCTTCTTTAATGGTCATTTCTCTGGTAAGTCAAGACTTACCACTTATTTCTCCTTATTTTAATATATATTTTCTTAAATCTTACTTTCAGTTTCATGACTTAAAACAAATATGAGATAATTATGTTTGAATGCAGTATTTATGTGCCGCTGTGTTCATCTGTGCATATTTACACGGTATTTATCTGTTTCAACATTTTGTTTTATTATCAGATCATAATTATCCTCACCTAATTTTTGTGGTTGCTTTTATTCTCAGTTCGCGAGAAGGGATTGTCGCTGAAAAGAGCCCAAGTGATGAAACAACGCTTACCATCCATTTTCCAGGTGTGTCCTTTGAAGGCCTAATCCTGATATCTTAATATGCTGGCATTTGCCTTATTTTGTAATCGAGTTGGTCTCAGACCTGCATACATAATCAATTTTTCTCATATGGTCTTTTTTATGACTGTGTACAGACTTCTATTGGATAGGAAATATGAAACCTATATGTATGTCCTGCCTGAATCTGGAAAGTACATATACATCTTATGTAGTTAGATAGCATCCTCTTGATAACTAACTGGACTATCTCATCATTTAACTCCTCTAGGATTCTTCTGCAACATCATCCACAAATCTTAGTAGCAGAATATTGATTAGAGTTGAAGATAATAAGTAAAGAATTTCTCTATTTCATTTTATTTTATGTATATGCCAAAGCTTTCATCCTAGTTCTTGATATCTGGCTCTTATGATTGGCAGGGAAGATAAATGAACCTTCTGTGATCATATTACCTTACAAGAAGAAAAGAACTTGATGCGCAATAACCGATTGATGGGGCACTGGAAGTTTATTGATGTTCTATTCAAATGATGCATCTGGTCCTAAGAGTAGAGGTAGGGAGGAAAGCATAAAGCGCAGAAGATTGTCTTCATCTAAGCTTGAACATGATAGCCCAACATCTAGTGATGAAACTCTTTCAGTTCCTACATGTCTAGTGATACTTAACACGGAAGTGAGGATTGCTTTAGTAGTTGCAGGTGGACGTTACACACTAGCATTGTTCACTTCAGGCTACATCAGAGGGGGAGCCAATAAATGGTGTTCAAAGGATTGTTTCAGATGTACATTCTCAAGTGTAGAGTCCCCAAGGCAGCCGAAGACATCTTAATAATTTGATGTCTAATGTACAAAACATTAGTATTGTTGATGTATACAGATATATTTATCTTATCTTATGAAATATATTTTTTATTCTTAAATTTGAATTTTCATCTATAATTTCATTAGAATGCATTAAATATATTATAATTTAAAAATAATTTTAAATTTATAAGAATAAAAATTTGATGAAATTTATTAGGTTAATAATGGATTAGTGATGGATTTCTGATAGAAATATAGTGATGGATTAGTGACGAAAATATTAGTGATTGATTAGTGATGGAACAATAACGAATGACTGATGGATTCTTTCATCACTAATTCGTCACTATTAGTGACGGACTAGTGATGAAAGTTTTAGTGACTAAATTTTTGTCAATAATCCGTCACTAAATTGTGATGGAATAATGATGGAAATATTGTGACGAAATAGTGACGGAATTATGCGTAATGAATAGTCAATCATTAATCTGTCATAATTTAGTGACAGAAAATATGTTCCGTCATAAATTTTTAACGGAATATTTCATCATAAATCCGTCACAATTTAGTGACGAAAATGTTTCGTCACAATTTTTCACGGAATATTCCATCACAAATCCGTCGCTATTATTTTGCGACGGACTTCTTTCCGTTACAAATTTAGTGACGGCAAAAAATGGTGATAGTAAGATTTTCGTCACTAATCCGTCACTAAACCCAGTTTGTGATGAAATAGTAATGAAAATTTTTGTCACTATTATACTATTTTCTTGTAGTGTTTCATTCAGTCCACCTATTTTGCATATTTTGAATTTGACATGATAGCTAACCGGTGGAAATATGTAATTAGGTAAAACACCCAATATATCTCAACCAAACAGTAAATAAAGATACAGCTTTTAAGGTTTGTTCTTTCAGTTGTGTTGTAGGTTCCAATGGAAGTCTTTCATTGGTGATTACAGAAGATGCATGTGAATGCCACGAAAAACAAAAAGCATTCAGCCATAATAATGAAGCTGGATGAAAATTTACTTGTCAAAATAGCGATCCAACGTATGCCATTGAGGATCCTTGCAACGATTTCCAAAACGGACGACTTGTTTACAGAACACCTTCAATTCTTCCTTGTCAACATGACATCAAAAGCCAATCCTTTAATGAAGAGAGGTAGAATCCAATTGAATAAAGGATCCATAGTTATGAAAAGGGAAATACTTCTGGAAAAAATGAATTTTATCAAAATAAATATCCATTTGAAAATGAATGAAACTGAATATGGTATACTCTTAAGCAATTGAATCTGAACAAAATAATAAACGCCTCCAACAGTCTACCTTTGTCAGCCGCGGCAATCTTTTGTAATTCATCCATATCTTTGGATACCAAGTGTTGCACACCTTCTGAAGGAAGCACCACTTCTTTCAAATGTTTTGTGTTTTCTTCTGACAATGATTGCATAAGATTGGCACCTTTAACTATTGTATTGGCAACCTCAAAAGATAAAATAGATATTTTATTTCCCTTTGTTGTCACAGCTGATACAAAACCACTACCAGGATGCAAACTTGTCATGCTATTACCAAGCGTATCTAATACATCAATTACTTTCCCAATACCAGTAGTACCTGCACTGCCTAAATATGAGCTCACTTCTGAAACCTGTTATACAATAAATAGCAACTTAAAAATATTAGCAAAAGAATCTCAGTAGCAGAGCAATGATAAATACATAAACAATGAAATGTAGGATATTTGAAATAGTCAAGGTACATGAAGAAATTCAAAAAATAGGTACGAGAGGCATAAAATGTCAGCAAAGACTGAATAAATAATTGTATATAGTGGAAATCGTATGATTTAGCAAAAATTTATTAACAAAATGTAGAATGTGAAACAACAAGGATTAGAAAACAAAAATGTAAGATCACGTGCAAAAATAGAAAGAAAGTTCCTGTATTTTCAAGTTAGAAGCTGAAGAAGCTTGAGATTCCATTATAAAATTATTTAATGCATATTGGTAGGTAATGTGGAAAATATACAGGTTTATGAGCTATTTTGCAATGGCTTATTATTCACACCCAAGAGGATACTTGCCATGCAAGAATGGCAAAGTGATCTAGGAAAGCATTAAGCAGGAGCCCCAACCATCGTACATGCCCTATCTAATCAATGAATTTACCTCCTATTAAAGAACATGGCAAATTCAAGAGATAAATACCGATAATAACATGTTTTTCAAGCACATCATATGAATGCATTAACAAAACCTGCTTAATTAACAATCCAAGAACGAAAATATCTTAATTTTAAGATTCAAAAGGTAGCAAGGTAGTGGCAATTGTGAAGCTAGCAGAGTCATAGGAATGTAGTTGTGTTATCAGTTACAAACATCCAAGAACTGATAGGCTTTGAATTTTGAACAAGCTCACGCATGAAACATGCATCCCTACCAATCTAGCAATAAGACACTAGTAATGCCATAATAGCATCACTATGAATTTTTTGCACAAATAATTTTTTTTGCACAACTTATCTGACTTTCTTACTATAGGATCAGCGTGAAAGCCTCAAAGATGACTATGAATTCATAAAATTTATTGTCCCCTCTGGTCTTGAGATCAAGTATATGGAGGAGCTCCCTTTTTTCTAAATAGGGGATGAGATTTATGGGCTTTGGACTCTAAAAAAATGAAAGAAGAGTCCCTGCTACATCTCACGAACATTTTATCAAATGAATGTCCTTCAATAACCTAAATAGGAGCTCTTCACTTCCCAAACTTACCACTAACACCTTCGATGACTCCATTAGGGGCGAGCAGGAGGGCCATGGTCGTCCTGGTCGAGATGGAGGTTGATACCATGCGAGCGGAGGGCGTTGAGAATGGCCCAAACCTTGGTGCGGTTCTTGAACACCTTCTTCTCCACCTCCTTAGCTGCATCGGCGTGTATCGGTTCTTGATGTCGCTGAGAGGAGCCTGCTGACCGAAGGTTTTGCGTTAGCTGCTTGGATGGCTGGCCGGCTGGCCATCCCCAGGCATTAGCCGGCTGTGGCTTGGTTGGGCCAGGGCAGAATGAGACGGCTATAGGGCTTTGGTCTCACACCAATCAACGACGACTGTGGCTCAATGCCGATTAGCGGCGGCCTGACGTGACAGTGCACAAGGCCATGGCCAAACGGGGCAGCACAAAATAGGGCCAGGGACTCGATCGATCGATTTTGATCGATGAACAAGGACAATAATAAAATAGGGGTTCTACAACTTTCCTAGATCCATGGTAGCCGAAACAGAAGGGGACAATGGTGGCAATTCTGGTGTTCTCCACAAGACAACGAGCAAAGTGGTAGCCTTCTGCTGGGAGGTCTCAGACAAGTGGCAATGATTCGGCCAGGACTAGGAAGGAGGGTTCGGCTAGGGAAGCAGAGCACCAACAAATCTAGGCAAAATGAATGGAATTCAAAGGAGGAGGGGAAAGATGACTCCAAGGCAAAATGTGGTGGGTTCCATTGATAGATGAAGGGGAGGGTTTTCTAGTGGCATCAGCCGAGACCATTCCCCTCCAGCTCTGCTCAGGCCTCCCCGCCTCCACTGCCTCCTCCCATTCATTCTCTCATTCCTCAGCGGCCTATGTTTCGATGAAAACCTTAGGTGATGCTGTTAGTGTATGCCCTAGATCCAATTGGATTGAATGTTGTATACATTCTATGAATACAAATCAAATAAAATGGTTTCTTTATCTATCCAGATGTTTTTATTTGATATATTTTCATGTGAGATAAAGTCCAAAAGAATGTAAACCGTGCATATGAAATTTGTAATAGAGATTACAAATTATGAGATCCAAATTACATGTTATAGTTCGATTCTTTAAACTTTCCTAGTCGATGCGTAGATGGGACTGGACACCATGAACACCGTGAGACTGGCATATATTGCATATCCTCACCCTTGGGGTGAGCAGCTGATTTCACAAGCTGAAGTATGAAGATACTTGATAGGTGTATGATGCTCATTATTGTAACGATGCATTGGATGACCCGTATAGAGATCTCATATGGATATTCTATATAGTATCGATTGTTGATCTCTAATAACAGTTGTGTGAGTGATCCTTTGACTTGAGATCTTCATTACATCTCATATGTCAAATGTCATGCTTTGACGACATCCAAACATCGCTCTAGCCACGGATGAAAAATATGGTGTCGGTTGGGTATGACATGAAGCACATAAAGATGGTGTTTGATCAAGACAGGATTTGTCTTCCTTGATAGAAAGGGTTATATCCCACGGCCACTTGATGGATTAAATTGATTGTTAAATCTTGCAATGTTGAGTTGGAATTTGAAATGGTTTCGAAGTTCTAATTCATATGAGTTAATTTTTTTTGAGATCAAGTGAACAAAGATCAATTACAGGGTTGACATACTCTATACCACTAATTGATCTGGGATATGTGACGAAAGGATTTGATTATACGGTAACCGTTCATGGACAAATATTGTTGATGGTCACGTCAACAAAACCTTTAGAAGTTGGGTGGTCATGATGCTTTGCTAGAGGCCTCTCATGATCTATAATCATGTTGTTGACTTGGACAAAGAGTTGTCCAATCATCCTAGGGTCTGTGATTAGGACATGATTATTGCAACATGTTAAAGGGCCTAATGGGTCACATGCATTAAGGAGAATTTTGGATGAATTAAAATGAGAATTAAATTAGATTTAATTCAGATAAGATGATCAATTAAATAATTGGGTAAGACCCAATTTAAAGAAGATAAATAATAATGGATATGATCCATTATAGTAGAAGGAATGTTAAGGGAAATTATTTGTGCATATGATGAACAAATAATTGGATACCCAAATATGACTTGATCCATGTGATGGATGGTTCTGATTATTCAGGTATGAATGAAAATCTCAGCCATGTGAAGATGAAATCATGCCCATGGGATGAGGCATGATGAATCTCTACGGTTCGATGATGAACACCTACATATTAGGGCATGTAGTTATGAGATAACTAACTCCTAATTTCAAAGGCTGAGATTATGACACTTGGATTAACATTACCATAAGAATGGGAGTTTCTTCTGTTTCCTTGGATTAACGTTACCACTCATGAAAAGAGGTCTCTTCTAGATTACGTTACCATGAAAAGAGGTCTCTTCTTCTCCCTTGGAACGTTTCTTTCTCTTCCTATAAATATGGTTCCTTCCTCTTAGGAAGTGATAATGTGAGAAGAAAAAGATTAGATCTTTTAGATCTTCGAAGATATCTTCTATTTTGAATATTTCTATAAGGGGATTCAAGAGACGCTAGCACCCCTCTCTCCCTAAGTGTCATCTTCATACCTTGAAGGTCTTCATCCTCTCTTCTCCGCATGGATCACCGTTAGAGGCTGGACACGTGGATGGCTAGTGGCAGAGGATTCACCAGCTTTATCCTTTTCTACATGATAAAGGACTCAGGTATAAATAAATCTAATATTTTATATTTTATTTATAATTTAATGAATCCGTTCCTAAGGATCCTGGGTATATGGGAATTTTGTATTATATCTTTTGCTATGTTTCATGAATTTGATTCATATCTAAAATACATAATTCTGAACAGTGGTATCAGAGCCACCTTAGGCTACAGATTCATTAATCTGATAGGATACTTGAGTTAATATGATTGATAATATGAGTTTTTATTATGCTTAAAATCCTAAATAGTTTTCATATATTGATAATAGATCTAAAATATAATAAAATATTTATTATTTGATGATAAATAATATTATTTAGATTTATGCATGTTCATTATCATGTTAAAATAGAGTACTTTGATATGTGATATCAGTATAAAGAATTATTATATGATAACAATAATAATTAATTTAGATTTAATCATATATGTGTCATGTTAAAATAGTAATTATTATTTATGCATGATAGATACTATATGTTGAAATCGTAGAAATCATGTTTAGGATTTAATTTTAACATGATTATTGATATGATTAAGATCTATATTCTATGATAATGAACATTGAAAACTTAGTTTGGATATTTAGATCAAGATAAGATTATGATTAAATGTAATCATATGAAATTTAAAATTTTATATTTGAATCTAAAATCTTATCATGACAAGAATATGATTAGGGTTTGTTAGAGACATTAGGATTTACATGGGATGTGAAACCGATATGTCATAACATGTAATTAAATGATAAGAAAATTTAAAATTTGAATTAAGAATTCTTATCATAATACCTAACAAGATCACTATCTATAGTTATCATAAAATGTAATAGATGATAAAGATTTAGGAAACTTAGACTTAACCATATCTTTGCTTGATCCTATGATTCCAATATTGGTCTGATCAATTAGGCTTACATACATTGGTGTCTAATATAAGTGTGATCATGGTTTTTAATTGATCCATTCGCTACCTGGGAAAACCCATTCAATGGGATCGAAGGGTATCTAAATAGGACCCCATTGATCAGCTAATCTGGCCATTGTTATGAAAAGTTCTTAATTGATTAGATCAATAAAGTTAATCAGGATAGAAGCAATAGATCTGGTCACATGATTAGGGTTTCTGTATCAGATAGTGGTCAGGGATCCTAATTTGATCAGGAATCCCAAATCATAAGATTTGATCTTATGATATTTTTAGGTTAATAAAATTAATCTAAAATCTACATATAGGATATGTAACATAGCATAGTACAAATGTTGTAGATGTAGATGGGACCTATATGTGCTAAATCCCTCCATGAATATTAAGTCACAAGCCTTCCATTGTTCACATGATACAAAATCATTAGGTCATGAGTTTGTCATGCCAAAGCCGAGGTCGAGTGTACTTATGAGGAGTTGATTGTGGAACAATGGGTTGACTTAACTAGATTAGCTGGCATAATTGGCCAAAGTCAGGGTCAGTCTAATCTAGAGGCAAACTTTAGGGTGATCACATATGGATGTGATTGACAAGGCAATGTCCCCTAAATGATCTAGGAGTCACATTAGATGTGATTGATGATAATCTACCAAATTTGGCTTACCGAGATTTATTGTGCCAAAGCCAAGGTCAAGGTAATTCAAATGAGGATCCTAGCCCACTAATGAAATTGAATGCCAATTTCTTAAAATTAATAGAGAGGGCTATTAACCTTGATAAAATAGTGGAAGAAACCAACTTAATTAAAAATCTAGAATTACCATATTAAGTTGGTGATTAGTATTCATAATAATTGACTCTCTAATTTTATGTAGGTTATCAGAGAAACCATGAGTGTAAACATCAACCTTAGGAATATTTTAGAATCCAACAAATTGACTGGACTCAACTTCCCTGATTGGCTAAGAATGTAAGGATCGTTCTTCAATCTAAAAAATTCTTTTTGTCCTAGATGAGGTTGCACCGGAGGTCCCACCAGCGGATGCTCCGACTGAGGTTCATGTGGTATACAACCGGTATAAAATGCTGAAGACATGGCCATATGTTTGATGTTGCCCTTGATGTCACCTGATCTTCAGAAACAACATGAGCATATGAATGCTCAGGAGATTTTGATGTACTTGCAAGAGTTGTTTGGTGCACAGTCTCGATATGAGAGGTTTCAAACTTCTAAAGAGCATTTCAGTGCAAAATGACTGATAATTCATCAGTAGGTGCCCACATACTAAAAATGATCAATCTGATTGAGAAGTTGGCATGATTGGGTTTTGTAATGGATCATGAACTAAGTATTGACTTGGTTCTACAGTCATTACCTCCCAGTTATTCGCAGTTTGTTCTTAATTTCAACATGAACAAGCTAGAGACGTCTCTACCTGAGCTCGTGAATATGCTAATGAATGCTGAGCCCAACATTAAGAAAGAAAAGAGGCAGGTTATAGTCATGGAGTCCTCTGGCACTCGTAAGAAGCGGCCAAAGAAGAATAAGGTCCAAAAGGCCAAGGTGACTAAACCAAATAAGGGCATTAAGAAAAACAAAGTAGCTAAGGGGAAGTATCACTTCTGTGGCAAAGAAGGGCACTGGAAGCGAAACTGCAAGGCTTATCTGGCTAGCCTAAAAGAAAAGAAACATACAAATGCTTCTACATCAGGTATATTTATGATTGAGATGTTTTCTTCTGTTACTTCTTATTCCAATTGGTATTGGATACCAGTTGTGGATCTCATATTTGTATTAATATGCAGATGATAAGAAGCAGTAGAAAGCTGAAAAAGATGAAGTGATCCTACGCATGGAAAATGAGCAAAGGTTGCTGCTTTAGCTATAGGATCTTGTTCTTTGTCTTTGCCCACTGGGCTTGTAATGGAGCTTAGTAATTGTTACTATGTTCCAAACATAACAAAGGATATTATTTCATTTCATATCTTGTAAATGATGGATATACATTTGAAATTAAAATAAAGAATTTTAATTTTTAAAAAATAAAATTAATGTTCTTTGGTTCTGCTGAAATGTTCAACGGGATTTATGTTTTGAATTTACAATGCCCTATTCTCAATGTAGAAACTAAGAAATTAAAATCAAATAATTCTAAGAACTCGTTCCTATGGCACTATCGTTTAGGCCATGTAAATGAAACACGTTTAACCAAGTTACATAAGGATGGCTACTTGGGCTCATTCGATTGGGAATCGTTTGAGGAATGTGAGTCATGCTTACATGGCAAAATGACTAAGTCATCCTTTACTAAAAAGGGTGAGCGAGCAACTGAATGTTTAGAGTACATTCGGATGTATGTGGTCCTATCAATATTCAGGCAATAGGAGGTTTTTCTTATTTCATCACATTTATAGATGACCATAGCAGGTATGGTTATGTATATCTGATGAAGCATAAATCTAAAGCCTTTGAAAAGTTCAAAGAATTTAAATCCTAGGCAGAAAAATAAAGTGGCAAAAGTATTAAGATACTTCGATCAGATCAATGTGGAGAATACTTAAGCCATGAGTTCTTAGAACATTTGAAGGAGAATGGGATTCTCTCTTAGTGGACTCCTCCTGGTACGCCACAACATAATGGTGTATTAGAAACAAGAAATTGCACATTATTAGATATGGTACAATCAATGATGAGCCTTGCAAATCTTCAAAAATGTTTTGGGGTTATGCCCTACACACAGCCAAATACACTCTAAACCGAGTTTCGTCTAAGTGGTCAATTCCACTCCCTATGAGATATGGTGTGGAAAGAAACCAACCCTTAGTCATCTAAGGATTTGGGGTTGCTACGCTTATGTAAAGCATAATGAGTCGGACAAGCTAGGAGCTAGATCCGACAAGTGTAATTTTGTGGGGTATCCTAAAGAAACAAAAGGATATTACTTCTATAGCCCACTCGAGCAAAAGGTTTTTGTCTCAAGGCATGCCATATTCCTAGAGAATGAGATTTTTCTAAGAAATGGCAGTGGGATAAATATTGAGATTAGTGAAACTCAAAAACCATAAATTAATACAGACCGATTAGATGACATGGAGCAAATGCCAAATGTAGTGGAAGTTGAATAGGAGACTCAATTCACATTCAGGCAACATTTACGTGAGCCTCTATCATAAATGATGGAGCAACAGGTAGCTCCAAGTATGCATCAGCTACGTAGGTCTAGTAGAACACATCATATTCCTGAGAGATATGGATTTCTTATAGAAGATGATGGGCCTACTAACTACGAGGAAGCAATTTGTGACATTGACTCCAAGAGATGGCTTGAAGCCATGAAGTCTGAAATGGACTCCATATACGACAACCAAGTATGAACTTTGGTTGATCTACCTGAAGGGATAAAACCCATTGGGTGCAAATGGGTCTTGAGGAAGAAGACTGACATGGATGGTAATGTGATTACCTATAAGGCGAGGCTAGTTGCAAAAGGTTACAAGCAAAGGCAAGGTGTTGACTTTGATGAAACCTTTTCTCCTGTAGCCATGCTTAAGTCCATAAGGATTTTGCTTGCGATTGCAGCATATTATGATTATGAGATATGGCAAATGGATGTCAAGACCGCCTTCCTAAATGGTGATTTAGTGGAGGATGTGTATATGACACAACCTGAGGGTTTTGAGTCCATTGATTCTCAAAAGGTATGCAAGCTACAAAGGTCCATTTATGGACTTAAGCAAGCCTCTAGAAGTTGGAACATCCGTTTTGATGAAACAAACAAAAAGTTTGATTTTATCAAAAATGAGGATGATCCATGTGTATACAAGAAGGTTAGTGGGAGTGTTATTATTTTTCTGATATTATATGTAGATGACATATTATTAATAGGAAACAATGTATCCTTGCTGCAAGAAGTGAAGGATTGGTTATCCAGCAAGTTCTCCATGAAAGATATGGGAGAAGCAGCCTACATACTGGGTATTAAGATCTATAGAGAGATTTAGGAGGTTGCTTGGATTGTCCCAATCAACATACATAGATAAAGTGCTAAAGCAGTTTAGCATGAAGGAATCCAAGAAAGGATTCTACCGGTATCGCATGGGATACATCTTTCCAAGGACATGAGTCCTAAGACCCAAATGGAGAGAGAGCACATGAATAGGATTCCATATGCCTCAGCAATCAGATCCATCATGTATGCGATGCTATGTACGAGACCTGATGTTTCTTATGCATCGAGTATCATTAGTACCAGGCGAACCCTAGTAAGAAACATTGGCTGGCCATTAAGAATATCCTTAAGTACTTACGAAGGACTAAGGATATGTTCTTGGTTTATGGAGGACCCGAACTCATAGTTCAGGGTTATACGGATCCTAGTTTTCAGTCTGATAAAGATGATTATAAATCTCAATCAGACTATGTCTTTACACTCAATGGTGGTGCAGTCAGCTAGAAGAGTTTCAAGCAGGAGATGACTACTGACTCTACGACCAAGCCGAGTACATCGCAGCATCAGATGCAGCCAAAGAAGCAGTTTGGATCAAAAAGTTCATCATTGAACTTGGTGTGGTTCCAAGCGTTGCTGATCCAGTACACTTGTATTGTGACAACAATGGAGCTATTGCGCAAGCTGAGGAGCCAAGGTCTCATCAGAGGTACAAACATGTACTCAGGAGATACCAAGTAATTAGAGAGATTATTGGTAGAAATGATATAAAATAGAATGAGTCCCCACTGAGGATAATGTAGCTGATCCGCTCACTAAAGCCCTTCCGCAGCAGAAGTATGATAATCATGTTAAGTCACTCGGTATTAAATACATGGGTGAATGGCTCTAGTACAAGTGGAATATTGTTAGTGTATGCCCTAGATCCAATTAGATTGAATGTTGTATACATTCTATGAATACAAATCAAATAAAATGGTTTCTTTATCTATCCAAATGTCTTTTTATTTGATATATTTTCATGTGAGATAAAGTCAAAAGAATGTGAACCGTGCATATGGAATTTGTAATAGAGATTACAAATTATGAGATCCAAATTGCACGTTATGGTTCGATTCTTTAAACTTCCCTAGTCGATGCATAGATGAGATTGGACACCATCAAACACCGTGAGACTGGCATATATTGCATATCCTCACCCTTGGGGTGAGCAGCTGATTTCACAAGCTGAAGTATAAAGATACTTGGATAGGTGTATGGATGCTCGTTATTATAACGATGCATTGGATGACCCGTATAGAGATTCCATATGGATATTCTATATAGTATCGATTGTTGATCTCTAATAATGGTTGTGTGAGTGATCCTTTGACTTGAGATCTTCATTACATCTTATGTGTCAAATGTCATGCTTTGATGACATCCAAACATCGCTCTAGCCACGGATGGAAAATATGGTGTCGGTTGGGTATGACATGAAGCACATGAAGATGGTGTTTGATCAAGACAGGATTTGTCTTCCTTGATAGAAAGGGTTATATCCCACGGCCACTTGATGGATTAAATTGATTGTTAAATCTTGCAAGGTTGAGTTGGAATTTGAAATGGTTTCGAAGTTCTAATTCATATGAGTTAATTTTTTTGAGATCAAGTGAACAAAGATCAATTACAGGGTTGACATACTCTATACCACTAATTGATCTGGGATATGTGACGAAATGATTTGATTATACAGTAACCATTCATGGACAAATATTGTTGATGGTCATGTCAACAAAACCTTTAGCAGTTGGGTGGTCATGATGCTTTGCTAGAGGCCTCTCATGATCTATAATCATGTTGTTGACTTGGACAAAGAGTTGTCCAATCATCCCTAGGGTCTGTGATTAGGACATGATTATTGCCAACATGTTAAAGGGCCTAATGGGTCACATGCATTAAGGAGAATTTTGGATGAATTAAAATGAGAATTAAATTAGATTTAATTCAGATAAGATGATCAATTAAATAATTGGGTAGACCCAATTTAAAGAACATAAAATAATAATGGATATGATCCATTATAGTAGAAGGAATGTTAAGGGGAAATTATTTGTGCATATGATGAACAAATAATTGGATACCCAAATATGACTTGATCCATGTGATGGATGGTTCTGATTATTCAGGTATGAATGAAAAATCTCAGCCATGTGAAGATGGAATCATGCCCATGGGATGAGGCATGATGAATCTCTACGGTTCGATGATGAACACCTACATATTAGGGATGTAGTTATGAGATAACTAACTCCTAATTCTAAGGCAGATTGTGACACTTGGATTAACGTTACCATGAGAATAGGAGTTTCTTTTGTTTCCTTGGATTAACGTTACCCTGACATTACCATGAAAAGAGGTCTCTTCTATTTCCTTGGATTAACGTTACCATGGTGTTACCATGAAAAGAGGTCTCTTCTTCTCCCTTGGAACGTTTCTTTCTCTCCCTATAAATATGGTTCCTTCCCCCTAGATATTAGATCTTTTAGATCTTCGAGATATCTTCTGTTTTGAATATTTCTATAAGGGGATTCAAGAGCTAGCACCCCTCTCTCCCTAAGTGTCATCTTCATACCTTGAAGGTCTTCATCCTCTCTTCTCCGCATGGATCATCGTTAAAGGCCAACACATGGATGGCTAGTGGCAGAGGATTCACCGACTTCATCCTTTTCTACATCGATAAAGGACTCAGGTATGAATAAATCTAATATTTTAGATTTTATTCGTAATTTAATGAATCTGTTCCTAAGGATTCTGGGCATCTGAGAATTTTGTATTATATCTCCTGCTATGTTTTCATGAATTTGATTCATATCTTGAATACATAATTTCCAACAGATGCAACTTCTACCAAGCCAAAATCTTCTCTAGCTAGTTGAATATTGCACGGACGCTGATAGGGACAGACACCAATGGCCCGGGCCCGGTGAGCCAGCGGATACACTGCCAGGCCCGAGCCAAATAGGAGCTGCGAGGGCCATCCGACAACCCTCTCCTATGCGCTAAACCATCGCCGGCACCGCTCTCTCACCCTCTCTCTCTCTCTCTTCCTCTTAGATCAATCTTTAGATTAAAAAAAGTGAAAGATTAGCTGTTGAATCAACCTGGTAAAGAGATAGCAAACAAAACCCTAATCCTGCATGGTGGTCGAGTCTTTGTGAATGAAACCCTGATGTTGGAGAAGTCTCCTCAACCTTAATCCCGCATAGTGGCCGGTGGAGTCTCTGCAAACGAAATCCTAATCCAGAACAAAACTGAGGATGGAAGAAAGAAATTTGACTTTGGATATCGAGGGTTTCATTTAGGAAAAGAAGGTAAGTGAATTAGGAGAATAGAAAAAGATAAATTTTTAGCTTTATATTAGACTGCATCTTAATTAAAAATGTAGTCTTTTTATAATATAAGATAATATAAGACTATGTCTTAATTAAAAATATAGTTTTTTATATTATAAGATAATATAAGACTATGTCTTAATTAAAAACATAGTCTTTTTATATTATAAGATAATATAATACTACGTCTTATTTAAAAATATAGTATTTGTATATTATAAGATAATATAAGACTACATTTTTAATAAAAATATAGAATTTTAATTTATGAAAAATTATGAAAACGTAGTCTAAAATATTAGACTATATTTTTTTTATGAAAATCATATTTTTTTCTCAAAACCTATCATAGTCTATTTAACTTTTTGTAGTAGTGAAGGTTAATGTTCATACTCATGGTGTCTCTTACAACTATATAGAAAATAGAATGAATCAATTATTATGAATGCAAATCATTGATTTAATATGGTAATTTTAAAAATTTTAATTAAATCAAATACTCCCACTATTTTATCGAGCTTAATAGCCCTCTCTATTAATCTCAAAAATTATCAAATAATTTCTTAGTGGGCTAGAACCCTCAAATTGACTTACCTTGACCTTGGCTTTAGCACAACAAATCTTAGTAAGCCAATTTAGGTAGATTTTCATCAGTCACATCAAATGTGACTCCTAGATCATTTATGGGACATTACCTTGTCAATCACATCCGCATGTGATCACCCTAAACTTTGTCTCTAGATTAGACTAGCCCTGACTTCGGCCAATTATGCCAACTAATCTAGTTAAGTCAATCCATTGTTCCCCAATCAACTCCTTATAGGTACACTCGACCTTGGCTTTGGCACAACAAATCTTATAACCTAATGATTTTGTATCATGTGAACAGTGGAAGGCATAAAAACTTAATATTCATGGAGAAATTTTATGCATTTAGGTCTCATCATGCATGTACAACATTTGTATCATGCTTGGTTACATATCTCATATATGAATTTTAGATTAATTTCAATTAACCTAAATTTCATAAGATCTAATCTTATGATTGGGACTCCTAATCAAATTAGGATCCTGATCACTATCTTATTTAGGAACCCTAATCATGTGACCAAATCAATTTCTACCATCCTGATTAACCCTAGTGATTAATCAATTAAGAGCTTTCCTAAACAATGGCCAGATCAGCTGATCAATGGGGTCCTATTTAGCATACCCTTCGATCACATTGAATGGGTTTTCCCAGACAGCGAATGAAGCAATTAAAAACCATGATCTCACTTTTCTAAACACTAATGTATTAAGCCCAATTGATTAGACCTGATGAGGGGTAGAATTATATCGCATTAATATTTGTGCGTACCGATAATTGAGTCGAGACCAATCTAACACCCGTCAGCCAGCTGTCATATCCATAAGACAGCGAAGCCAAATCACCTTCAGCAGAATCGAGTCGCCCCGGTGAACCGAGCCATTCCTATACCTTGGCAGACCAAGCCATCCTCATGCTTCGGCAGACCGAGCCATCCTATACCTCGGCAAACCGAACCATCCTCATGTATCGGCCAGACCGAGCCACTCCATCCCTTGGCGAACCGAGATATCCTACGCCTTGGCGAACCGAGCTGTCCTCTGCCTCGACCGGACCGAGGTACTCGAGCACCTCTATGGGACCAAGCGTGGGAGAGTTAAAATTCATGATAGCTAAACAAGATTCCAAATGAAAAATCATGCCAATGATACCAGAAGTGGCCTAAGGGCCATAAAGTGGCCTAGGGCCTACATAATCGCTGAATATCAAGGCATCAACCAACTCTCCTAGCCGTCAATCCTCTAACTAACGAGATACGGATCCTACCAGCCTCGTAACAAACTTGATTCGAATCCATTCGAATCCTAATAGTTTTCAGACCCCTTATGACGCGCCCAAGGAATTAAGTGATCGCCTATAAATACCATAGTCCTGAGGCCTCTCAGGTACGCATTCACTGACTCTCATACAGAAAAACTCCATTAAAGCTCGAGCAGAGCTCTGAGCTCTCGAAAGAACACACATCTAGAGGAACTCTTCTGCGAGAGCCTTCTCCTTATATCTGTTTGCTGTGAATTTTCACTGACTTGGGCATTGGAGGATCTTCCGCAGAGGGCTACCTCCGAAACACCCTCTGCATGAGGACTATCTTGCAGGTTCCACACCGGGCGAGAGACTAGCATCTGAACCCGAAGCCAGGGAGCACCCGAGTCAGAGAACGGATTTCCGCAGCAACAAGACCAATTATGGGATCATAGGATCAAACAATGATATGGTTAAGTCTAATTTTTTCTAAACATTATCATCTATTACACATTATGATAAGATAGGATAGTGGTCATTAGGGATTTATGATAAGTGTCAAATATTTTATAACAATTTATTCTAAATATTTGTCTTATCATTATTTGTTATGATAAATTTATTTTCATCACATGAAAATCCTAATTGGTCTCTATCATAACATCCCTAAAACTATGATCATGATAATATGTCAAAATTTAAAATTTTATTTTAAATCTTGATTATCATGTTATCATGATATAATTATTTAGATTTTAATCACGTTATTATCATGTCAAAATTAAATTATAAACATGATATATTAAATTTCAGCCTTTATGATTATGTCACATATAAATCATAATTTTTAATTTTTAACATAATCAAATCTAAATAATTCATGTTTATTATCATATAATAAACTTATTAAATATTTAATCTTTATCAATATAATTATGTTAGATTTTAATCATGTTATTTATCATGTCAAAATTAAATTCTAAACATGATATGTATAAATTTCAGCCTTTATGATTATGTCACACATAAATCATAATTTTTAATTTTTAACATGATCAAATCTAAATAATTCATATTTATTATCATATAATAAAAGTATTAAATATTTAATCTTCTTAATAAAATTATTTCAGATTTTAATCATATTATTTATCATGTTAAAATTAAAATCTAAATATGATATGTTAAATTTCAGCCTTTATGATTATGTCACACATAAATCATAATTTTTAATTTTTTTAACATGATCAAATCTAAATAATTCACGTTTATTATCATATAATAAACTTATTAAATATTTACTCTTTATCATATTGCAAGATTTATATTTTACATCACATGTAAAATTTAGATTTATGTATATAAAAACAAGAACTCAGGTAATCTATCAAATTAACTGAATTTGAAGCCTGAGGTAGCTCTGATACCACTGATGGGAAACCCTTTTTCCTAACAAGCTTTGGCCCTAAGACTCCATTATCGCATGGTCATGGGCCCTAGGTCTTGTGCCCAGCAACCCATGTCACCCAACATGGTACCTATCAGACCAGCCAACGATCGGATCTGTTAGTCCGTCAACACCAATGCGCGGAGAGCCTGGCTTTGATGGTACAGTCACTAGTGACAGTTTTCATTGATGCTCTGCCTGACCGTACATGTCAATTAGCTCTTATACTACTTTTGGGAATTACATATATTTTATATGAATCAAATTCATATATCACGTAGCGAAAGATAAAAATAAATATGAATTTAATTCCTAAATCCCAAGATCCTCAAGGAATAGATTTAGTTAACAAGAAATAATACATAATTAAATAATAGATCATACTTATGTTCTTTATTGGGGATGAAGTCTGATGAAGCGGTAAACATTTACCACTAGTCATCCATGCGTCTGACCTCTAATGGTGATCCACGCAAAGATCTTTGGATGATGTCCTTCCAGGATTGGATGATAATCTTCTTGCGAGGGGTGCTAGCGCCTCTTTTTCTTTTTTAATTGATTTTTCAAATCAAGAAAAATTTCTTGATCAAGATCAAATTTGTCAATCAAGAGAGAGAGAGGGACATCCTAAAGAGAGAAATGACATTTTAGAGAGAGAAAATGGGTGTTAGCCATCCAAGAGAAAGAAAAAAAGAGGAGTTAGGCGTATCTCTCGAAGGGAATGTCTCTCTCCTTTTTTATACATTAAAAGGAGGTTGTGTGGTTCCATAAAAAGGAAAATTTTATTTTAACCACCTAACCATTCAACCATATTAAGTTGATAACAAATTATCCTAACAAATTTAGGATATTTGTTATCATAATAATGTTAGGATTACAACCACCAAACCGCATCCCTAAGAAATAGGAAATTAGTTATCCCATGAAACCAACATCGCAACCTTGGATTTGGCTTCATGATAACGCCCCAAATCATGGGTGTTTCCTCCTCCATGATGTGAAGACGTGTCATGTCCATCACATGGGCATGGATCCATCTTCCATGTGGCTCGATCTCAGCCCTCAGCTCAATTGAGTTTCCACAAATCAAATCATGCCATCATATGGACCCTATTAAATACCATATTATTAATCTCAATTAATCTAAGCTATCCATCACATGGATCAATCCTAATTGAGTATCTAATTAATGAATTTCATATATACATCACATGTACAAAAAGGTCTCTTCTTCGAACATAAAATTCTTTCCTCTATGATGAATCATATTCATCAATTTTATATTCTCTCATTAAGATTGAGTCAAACCCAATCTTAATTAATTGGTCATCTAATTTGAATTAAGTCCAACTTAATTTCCATTTTAACTTCATCCAAAATCTTCTTAATGCATGTAACCCATTAGGTCCCTTAACACATTGGCAATAATCATGTCCCTAATATTGACCCTAAGGATGACTTGATCAACACCTTGTCCAAGTCAATTCTTTAACCAAATCAACTCTTTGATTAAGTCAAAGAATCCATGATTATAGATCATGAGCGGCCTCTAGCAAAGCATCATGACCACCCAAGTGTTAAGGGTTTTGTTGACATGGTCATCAATACCTGTCCATGAATGGTTAACGTACGATTCAATCCCTTTGTCACATATCCCAAATCAATCAATTGTATGGAATGTGTCAACCATGTAATTGATCTTTATTTCTTGATCTCAAAAAAATTGACTTACATGAATTAGAACTTCGAAACCATTTCGAATTCCAACTTAACCTTGCAATGATTTAATGGTCAATTTAATCCATCAAGTGGCCATAGGATATAACCCTTTCTATCAAGGGAGACAAATTCTATCTTGATCAAACACCACCTTTATGTGCTTCATGTCATAACCCAATCGATACCATATTTGCCATCCGTGGCTAGAGCGACGTTTGCATGTCGTCAAAGCATAACATTCCACATATGAGATGCAATGAAGATCTCAAGTCAAAGGATCACTCGCACCATCGTCATCAGTGATCAACCATAAACACTATATAATATCCATATGGGATCTGTGCGGGTCATCCAATGCATCGTTACAATAACAATATCCACACACCTATCCAAGTATCTCCATATTTTAGCTTACGAGATCAGCTACTCACACAAGGGTGAAGATATGTAATGTGTGCTAGTCTTATCGGTGTTCGACAGTGTCCAGTCTATCTATGCATGCATTGACTAGGAAAATTTAAAGAATCGAACCATAATGTGTAATTTTGGATCTCACAATTTGTAATCTCTATTACAAATTCCATATGCACAGTTCACATTCTTTTGGACTTTATCTCACAGGTAAAATATATCTAATAGATGTATATATATAAATTACACCTGAATAGATAAAGAAACCAATAAATTTGATTTGCATTCATAAAGAAATGTGTACAAACTAGCATCTAATCTGATTGGATCTAGGGCATATACTAACAATCTCCCGCTTGCACTAGAACCAATCACCCATGTATCTAATACCAAATGACTCAACATGACTATCATGCTTCTGTTGTGGCCGGACTTTAGTGAACGGATCGATAATATTGTCATCCGTGAGGACTCCTATTTTTATATCATTTCGTCCAATGATTTCTCTAATTACATGATATCTTTTAAGTAAATGTTTAGACCTCTGATGAGACCTTGGCTTCTTGGCTTGCACAGTAACTCCATTGTTATCACAATATAAGAGAACTGGATTAACAATGCTTGGAACCACTCCGAGTTTAGTGATGAACTTTTTGATCCAAACTGCTTCTTTAGCTGCATCTGATGCTGCAATGTACTCAGTTTTGGTTGTAGAGTCAGTGGTCGTCTCCTGCTTGGAACTCTTTCAACTAATTGCACCACCATTGAGTATGAACACATAGCCTGATTGTGATTTATAATCATCTCTATCAGACTGAAAACTAGAATCCATGTAACCTTAAACTATAAGGTCAGGTCATCCATAAACCAATAATATATCCTTAGTTCTTCGCAAGTACTTAAGGATATTCTTGACTGCCATCCAATATTTCTCACCAGGGTTTGCTTGATATCTACTCGTGATACTCAAGGTATAAGAAACATCAAGCCTCGTACATAGCATCGCATACATAATAGATCCAATTGTTGATGCGTATTGTATCCTATCTATGTACTCTATTTCTCTTGGGTCTTAGGACTCATATCCTTGGAGAGATGTACCCTATGCGACATTGGCAGAAATCCTTTCTTGGTTTCCTCCATGCTAAACCGCTTTAGCATCTTATCTATGTACGTAGATTGGGTCAATCCAAGCAACCTTCTAGATCTATCTCTATAGATCTTTATACCAAGTATATAGGCTGCTTCTCCCAAATCCTTCGTGGAGAATTTACCTGACAACCAATCTTCACTTCTTTAAGGAAGGATACATTGTTTTCTATTAATAATATGTCATCCACATATAATATTAAGAAAACAATATCACTCCCACTAACCTTCTTGTACACACATGGATCATTCTTATTTTTGATAAAATCAAACTCTTTGATTGTCACATCAAATCGGATGTTTCAACTTCTAGAGGCTTGCTTAAGTCCATAAATAGACCTTTGTATCTTGCACACTTTCTTAGGATCTATGGATTCAAAACCCTCTAGTTGTGTCATATACACATCCTCCTCTAAATTTGGAAGTCTTGACATCCATCTGCCATATCTCATAGTCAAAATATGCTGCTATTGCAAGCAAAATCTTATGGACTTATGCATGGCTACAGGTAAAAAGGTTTCATCAAAGCCAACACCTTGTCTTTGCTTATAACCTTTTGCAACTAGCCTTGCCTTATAGGTAATCACATTACCATCCATGTCAGTCTTCTTCTTGAAAACCCATTTGCACCCAATGGGTTTTACCCTTCAAGTGAATCAACCAAGGTCCATACCTGGTTGTCATACATGGAGTCCATTTCAAATTTCATGGCCTCAAGCCATCTCTTGGAGTTAATGTCAGACATTGCCTCCTTGCAGTTTGTAGGCTCATCATCCTCTATAAGAAATGCATATCTCTTAGGGATGTGAATTGTCCTACTAGATCTACGTAGCTGGTGTGTATTTGGAGCTACCTGTTGCTTTACCTCTCCTGATAGAGACTCATGCAATGGCTTCCTAAATGTTGGTTGAGTCTCTAGCTCAACTCCCACTGCATTCGGCATGTGCTCCATTCCATCTAATGGGCCTTTATTAATTTGTGGTTCTTGAGCTTCACTAAGTTCAATTTTACTCCCACTATCCTTTGAAACTATCTTATTTTCTAAAAATGAAACATTTCTCGAGACAAACACCTTTTTGCTAGAGGGTGGTAGAAGTAATATCCTTTTGTTTGTTTTGGATATCCTACAAAATTGTATTTATCATATCTAGCTTCAAGCTTGTCTGATTCATTACGCTTCACATAAGCGTAACAGCCCCAAACCTTAAATGATTAAGGGATGGTTTCTTTCCACACCATATCTCATATCGAGTGGAGTTGACCAATTTAGATGGAACTCGGTTTAGGGTATATTTACAATATCTAGTGCATAACCCCAAAATATTTTTGAAGATCTACAAGGCTCATCATCGAACGTACCATATCTAATAGTGTACGATTTCTCCTTTCTGATACACCATTATGCTGTGGTATACCAAGAGGAGTCTATTGAGGGAGAATCCATTCTCCTTCAAATAATCTATGAACTCATGGCTCAAATATTCACCACATCGATCTGGTCGAAGTATCTTAATACTCTTGTCAGTTTGTTTTTCTACTTCACATCTAAATTCTTTGAATTTTTCAAAGGCTTCAGATTTGTGCTTCATCAGATATACATAACTATATCTACTATGGTCATCTGTGAACGTGATGAAATAAGAAAACCTCCTATTGCTTGAATGTTGATGGGTTCACATACATTCGTATGTACTAAACCCAAACATTCAGTTGCTCGCTGCCTTTTCCAGTAAAAGGTGACTTGGTCATCTTGCTAAGTAAGCATAATTCGCATTCCTCAAACGATTCCCAATCGAATGAGCCTAAGTATCCATCATTATGTAACTTAGTTAAACGCTTTTTATTTACATGGCCTAGACGATATTGCCATAGGTATGAGTCCTTAGAATTATTTGATTTTAATCTTTTTGATTCAATACTGAGAATAGGGGCTTGAAGATTAAGAACATAAATTCATTGAACAATTCAGCAGAACCAAAGAACATTTCATTTTAAAAAATAGAAATACATTTATTTCCAATTTCAAATGAATACCCATCCATTACTAAACATGAAACAGATATATATTTTTTGTTACGTTCAAAATATAGTAACAATTACTAAGTTCAGTTACAAGCCCTGTGGTTTCTTATTGTCCCTCGTTAACGATCAAGTCCAGGGGACATTTCATCCAAAAAAGTTTGTCCCCAAATGCTAATAATAATAATAATAATAATAATAATAACTTCTTTTTTAAAAAAAAATCAGTCATAAAGACTGGACCGAAGACCAACCGGGAAGGGATCTGAGTCACCGGTCAATAATCTCTAGCTTCATGCCATAACTAAAAAGTGTTTAATAAATTTAAATATATTTAAAAATTAAATATAATAATATATTATTAAAGATACGCATATTCAGTGATGAATTTTTATGTTACATATTATCTTTAAAACCAGATGGGCCTCTATTTGATAATGGCCACTACATATAGCAAATAGAAAATAACCGTTTGATTTTATGTTAGAACCATAAAAAAAACTAATAGGACCACCTGTGGGCCTGTGGCCGTCCTCTTGACAAATCAAAAAGCTAACTTTTGATGGGTCAAGCAGTCGGTCTCAACATCACCAAGTTGACATTACTCATCCTTTAGGAAGGGGGCTAGAGATCATTAAGAAAATTGAAATTGGCCCTAGCCAACCTTATGAGAAGCAAAAAGAGTAGCCAAGATTAGGATCGGGGGATAGTTTTAGAAAGATTTGAGAATTTATGGAAAGCATTCAACAACATGAAAAATGTGGGGTTTAAAGGGATTTGTACTCCTTCTCTATCATACTTTTGGCTGCTTTTAAATGATGTATGAAGTATTTTTTATAGAAATAGCTATAGAGTTCTTAATATAACAATAATAATAGAATAAAAAAAAGAAATATATGTGAGACATGGTACTATAATATTTTATATTTATCTATGCATGGAAGTACATATTCAAGTCTAAAATCAATAATAAGGCATATAAATCAAATATTCACCCTATTGATCATGATCCAAATTAATGATTAAAAAAACTAGAAAATAAATAAAATAAATTATATCCACCTCTTTTGAGGTATGACATAATTATATTGACATGGCCTCTTGATTTAAAATTATAGACACCTCTCCAATATTATGATTTGGACTAATAAATAACCTTTTCTACCAAGTTGCTGTTAAAATAAAAATGAAAAGATGATGTTATGTAGGGATAAGGCTAAATTTAATTTCAAAATTACTTTTTTAATTTACCTATCCTAGGTATATTCTAATTAGATTTGAATCTCCTTTTAATTCTAATTTAATGAAATGAGATTTAGCATGTATGTGTTATTGGGTTATTGCATGTAAATTAATGCAATTTTGAATCCAGAGTCCATGCAAATATAATTATGCCATCTTAGATTTTGCTAACTTTTTATCCACGTACCACATGAACATGAAAATAGATAATTTGTATCCTATTACCATGATAAAATACATGATAAATATTTAAATTAATAATTCAATTTCTTAAACTACAAATGTTAAAATATATTTAGATTGGAAAATAGTTTATTTTAATGGATTTATCATAATAAAAGAATGGCTAACATTATTTTAACTTCTCATTTTTTTAAACCTACTTGATGAACTACTTAGAAATCATGAAAACATGTGATTTATAGTTTCTAACTATTTTTATTAATATATGTCATAATCAATAGTATGGATCTTTAATTTAATTATTCCATTATTGAATTTGAACTCAAGTGAAGTAAAGCCCATCCTTCTCTCTATATTAAGACACTTTATGCTAATTCCTTATAGTCATGGTTAACAATTTTAAAATTAGTAATAGGCTATCAAATTGAAAACTTAAAATGTTGAACAAGATTTATGCTTAAAAATATTAGTTTTTGTTCATATACGATTCAGTTTCTAAATTCTTAGTACTTGAAGCTTTATTTTATAATATTTGATGTGTAAAGCCACATGTAAGTTAACGATAGAGTTAACTGATGGAAGAAGTCAAAAGAATGGTGGCCCCGGTCTCCAAGGCCTCGACTCTAAGTCGGCCTCCAAGGTGCTTCAAGGTGGCCCCGACTCCAAGTCATCCTCCAAGGCAGCCGTGGCCCCAAGTTGGCCTCCAAGGTGCTCCAAGGCGGCCCCAGCTCCACGTCAGCCTCCAAGGTGCTCCAAGGCGACCCCACTCCAAGGCAGCCTCACCTCCAGACTAGGCCCACCAACTGCCTATAGTCCACATGCCTGACAATGCCAGGCCCACCAACTGCCTTTGGCCCGCATATCTGATGGAACGAACCCCACTAGCTCTAGCAGAGAGCTCAAAAGTAATCATCCATCATGAAGCTTTAATTACACATATCAGATGAGCCCAAAAAATTATCATCCATCATGAGATGCTAATTACCTAGATCAATTGAGCCAAGAAGTCATCATAAAGTATAATTACCCAGATCAGATGGGACAGACTCCAAGCTTCCCATGCAAGCCTTACAGACCCAAATAATATCCATAAAATGGGTAAGAGGGACCCCTGACTAGGTGATGAACACTTAAACACTCAGAGAGCATTTCCATCTAAAAAGCTCTCTCTTTTGAGCTTCTTCAAGCCCACGACTATGATTCTGATCACTGACTTGAGCGTCAAAGGATCCCCGCTGGAATATCCAGTTCCTGGAACTTTCTGTAGGTCTTGACGTGGAGTAAAGCTTCATCAATGTTGACCCTAGATTGATTTTGATGCTTACAAAATAATTAAGCAAAAATAATTATATTTTTAAGCTTATTGCAGGGAAGATCTTATGCTTTACAAGTAAGTATCTTCATGCAAAATTTTTAAGGGAGTATACTTCATTTTATTTTGCCACCTGATTGCTATCAAATGTGTTGCTCAGATGTAGCAACCCAAGAGGGGGGTGAATTGGGTATTTTAAAATTAATTACTAGCGCAAAATATGTTAATCACTAGTTAAAAATTAGTTCGCAGCGGTGTAGTGAAGTGCACGAAACAAAATTACACAGAATAAGCAATCACAAACACAAGATGATTTATATGGTTCGGTGCCAAACTCGGCTCCTACGTCCACTCCCCAAAAACCCTTTGGGAATTTCAGTAATCGTATCACAACGATTACAACCCCTAGCCTTCCTGGCTAGTCCTCTGTTTCACGGCACAAGATAGCCAAACCCCTAGCCTTCCCAGTTAGTCCTCTTGTTTCACGGCACAAGGAAGCCAAACCCTAGCCTTACCTAGCTAGTCCTCTTGTTTAACGGTACAAGGAAGCCAATCAACAATCTAGGGTTATCCTTAACCCTATTACAAAAAATTTCAGAAGAGATAATAGATAGCTCCTAACTTGAGAAAATATTCAAAGAATACTTTACAAATTTGAAGCAAATCTCAGCAAAGAATGTGGATCTTCGAGGTAGCTGAAAACTTTGAATGCTTCATCGGATCTGGATGACTTGAGCAGTGATTGAGATTTGTCAACTTCAATGCACAAGAATTTGCCTTTCAACACTCCAAAAAATATGCAATGAACACTCTCTTTCTTGATTTCTTTCTCCTCTTTTTCTTTCTCAGATTCGTCATTGTGTTCCTCTGATCTCAGCTATTTAAACCAAGAAAAATGTCCATTAGACACATTGGTAATAAGAGGAAATTAAAACGAAAGAAAAATGTAACCGTTTGAGTTTATTTCCCTAAGCATTGATCGCATTTAATCCTTTGATGAAGAAAGATATCTGTCAAACCCAAAAAGAAAAAATCAGTAATCATGAGAATGAAAATATAATTAAAGAGAGAGAGAGAGAGAGTATTGCAGAGTGGTGGTTGGCTGGAATTTATTTTCCAGCTAGCTCCTTTGAAGACGTTCGGCCATGGAAAGAAGAGAGAAGAGGCCCCAAGCTAGCTAAGCAAACAAAGCTAGCTTTCCAACAAAGCTCCACGGCAAGAAAAAATCAGCCATAATAAAAGAATAAAGTAGCTAGCTAACAAGCTAGCTCAATCCATCATGCATACGGCTAGGAAAGCATCCAGGAAAAAAGTAGTTAGCTCTTCAGCTAACTCAATGAAAAGTTTCATGCATTAAGAGAAAAAGTAATTAGCTCTTTAGCTAACTCAATTTGAATTTCATGCAGCTGGAAAGAGAGAATGATTAAAGTGGTTAGCTCTCCAGCTAGCTAGATAAAAAGTTAAGTGCCTCATGATAAAAGTAGTTAGCTATTTAGCTAACTAAATAAAAAGTTAAGTGCGTCATGATAAAAGTAGTTAGCTATTTAGCTAACTCATTTCAAATTTCATGTGTCCAAGGAAGAGAGAAATGATAAAGTAGTTAGCTGCTAAGTTGACTGGTTCAAACATTCATTCGGCCAAGGAGAAAATGCCCCAAAGTAGTTAGCTATTAAGCTAACTTTTTTAGCAAAACGTTCGGCCAAGAGAGAAGGAAGAACAAAGCAGTTAGCTCCCCAGCTAACTGAAGCAAGCTTTCATAAGCCCATGAAAGAAAAAAAAGAAAAGCTTCCTAGCTAACTGAATTTGAATTTCATGGTGCCGCCCCAGGGAGAAGCTAGCTCTCCAACTAGCTTGCTTTGAAGTCCATTCGGCCAAGAGAATTCATGCAAGAAAATAGTTAGCTCTTGAGGCCAACAAGTCAACTCAGAAAGCCAACCAGCTAGTTGCCCAGCTAACTGATTTCAAAGAGCATTCGGCCAAGACAAAATCAGCATGAAAATAGTTAGCTCTTGAGGCCAACAAGACAACTAGGAGAGGGAAGAAGTTAGCTCACAAGCTAACTTATCCCAAGCATGGTTTGGCCAAGCTAACAGAGCAAAGAGAATAGCTAGCTAACAAGTAAGACAAGGTAGCTAAAAGGCAAAACAAGCTAGCTAGCTAGCTAGCTCAAGAAGTCATGCAAATGTCCTAGAGAGATTGAATTAATTAGCTATATTCAAGATAAGAGAAAACAAGCTTCCATGTAACAAATAAAATTTTGATTGATAAGGCTCATCTTTACGACACTTGTACATCCCTGCATTAATCTTAATTTTCATAATAAACTTAGTCTTAATTTTTTTGTAATCATTAAAATCAATCTAGGGGCCAACAAAATAAATATCTTTAGCCATGTCCGTTCTATTAGCTTGGGAGTTAGCTAATTAGCTAGCTTGCTCTTCCATCTAGCTAGCTGGCACGTCAATTAGCTAACTGCCAAATTGTTTTTGTGGCTTGGCCGAACGATTGTTCATTTGAGCTAGCTCGTTAGCTAGCTTGTTCCTTCGTTAGCAAGCTAGAGTTCTATTTTAGCTAGCTATGATGCCTGTTACCGTTCCTAGCCGAGCCTTGTCATTTTTGAGCTAGCTGGTTAGCTAGCTTGGCCTCCTTCTGAGCTAGTTGGATTTCATTTTAGTTAACTATGTTTTTGAATGCTTCTGTGCTGGTCGAATGCTTTTGGTATCAGTTAGCTGATTAGCTAACTTGACTTCCCTGTTAGCTAGCTGGCTTGCCTTTTAGTTAACTATCATTCCCCGATTCTTCACTTGGCCGAATGCCCTCTTTTTTAGCTAACTGTTGAGCTAGCTAATGGTTCTCTTAGCTAGCTAGCTTACCCTGTTAGTTAACTACTTTGCTTTGGAGCTAACTATTTTTCTTTCTTAGCTAACTATCTTTCAGGGACTCCAAGCCGAGCGGATGTTTTTTTTAGTTAGCTGGAGAGCTAACTTTTGCCTCTCAAGCCATTTGAATTCATTCTGGAGTTAACTAGAGAGCTAGCTACCTTTTGGTTTAGTTAGCTGGAAAGTTAGCTGCTTCTTCCTGGGCATGTGATTGCTTTTTTCCTTAGTTAGCTAGTGAGCTAACTATCCTGGCCGGACGCCTTCTTGTTTTTGAGATTAGTTAGCTGGGGAGCTAACTATCTATTGGCTAGTTAGCTAAAGAGCTAACTATCCACTTCTTTGTTGCCAAAAACCGAGCACCTCGTTTCCCTAGTTAGCTAGGGAGATAACTACCATTTCTTGGCCTCTCTTCATAGTCGTGTGGATTGCTTGCTAGTTAGCTGAAGAGCTAACTATCTTTTGGCTTGGTTAGCTAGTGAGCTAACTACTTGTTCTTTTCTTTATCTCCTGGCCGCATGCTTTGCTTATTAGTTATCTGGGAAGCTAACTGGCTAATGCTTTAGTTGCCTAAGGAGTTACCTGACCCTCTCCTAGATGGTTATTTTTGTCGTGCAATTTCAAGTGAGCTAGCTGGGGCTCTTGCTTCCTTCCTGGCCGGATCAACTTCAAGACCTCAGCTACCTGGAATTTATTCCAGTCAGCTTCCACTAAAGCTTTTGAGCATGCTCTCTCTCTCTCTTCTTTAATACATTGCTATTTTCAGCTATATTAACTTTTGATTTCTTGTGTTATGACAGAGTTCTTCCTTCCTCAAGTGGATTCAATGCATTCAATGCTTAAGGAAAATAATCTCAACGGTTATTTTTACTTCTCGTTTTTCTTTCCACTTATTTCAAATGTTTCTAATGGATATTTTTTGTTGGTGAATGCTTATAAATAGATGGGATTAGAAGAACAAAATGACAAATCTGAAAAAGAGAAATACAAGAGAAAGAAATCCAAGAAAAAGATCTTTTATTGCATATTTTTCGGAGTGGTTGAAAGCAAGTTGCTGTGCATTCAAAGATCATTCATTGCTCAAAGTTCGTCCAGATCCATTAAAGCCCTCAAGCAATTAAGACTTCAGCTACCTCGATGTTGTTCATTTATTGCTGAGGATATTGCTTCAAATTTGTAAAGTATATCTTGAATATTTGCTCATTGTAGGAGCTACTCATTCTTATATTCTCTGAACTTTTGTAAAAGGGTTAGAGTTAACCCTTTGGTTCTTGTTGGCTACCTTGTGCCGTTAAACAAGAGGACTAGCCTGGTAAGGCTAGGGGTAGGCTTCCTTGTGCCGTTAAACAAGAGGACTAACCTGGTAAGGCTAGTGGTTTGGCTGCCTTGTGCCGTATAAATAAGAGCGCTAGCCGGGGAAGGCTAGAGGTTGTAATCATTGTGATACGATTAGTAGAATTCCCAATGGTTTTGGGGAGTGGATGTAGGTGCTGAGTTTGGCACCGAACCACTATAAATTCTTTGTGTTTGTGGTTGTTTGATTCTCTTTATTATTATTCTGTGCACTTCACTACACTGCTGCGAATCAAATTTAAATTAGTGTTAAAGCACATACCTGCATAGTAATTAATTTTTAAATTACCCAATTCACCCCCCTCTTGGGTTGCTACATCTGGGCAACAAGTGGTATCAGAGCAATGTGCTCTTGATTTCTAGCTTTGATTAGCTTGGAGCCAAAGATCAGTAGTAATCCAAATGGGATCTATGTTGATTGAAGGACAGTCAACTAATAGACCACCTTTGTTCAGTGGAACAAATTACACATACTGGAAAGCACGAATGAAAATCTTCATTCAAGCACTAGATTATGATTTATGGGGAATCATAATTAATGGACCACACACACCCACGATTGTGATTGATAATATTAATATTGCAAAACCTGAATCTGAATGGGATGTGCAAGATAAGAAACTAGCTCAATTAAATGCAAAAGCTATGAATGTTCTTTATTGCTCTCTTGATGCAAATGAGTTTAATTGCATATCTACTTGCATGTCTGCTAAAGAAATCTGGGATAGACTTGAAGTCACCCATGAGGGTACAAATCAAGTCAAGGAATCAAAATAAATATGCTTGTTCATAAGTATGAATTATTTAAAATGGATTCTACTAAGAATATCATTGATATGTTTACAAGATTTACTGATATTATTAATGGACTGAAAAGTCTTGAAAAATTTATGCTAACAGTGATATTGTTAGAAAAATCTTATGATCTTTACCTAGGTCATGGGAAGCCAAAGTCACTGCAATACAAGAAGCAAAAGATCTCAACACTTTATCACTTGAAGAGTTGGTCGGTTCTTTGATGACTCATGAGCTTCAGCAACAACAACACATTGATGAAGATGAATCAAAGAAGAAAAGGACCATGGCATTAAAGAGTGCAACTCAAGATGATGAAAGTGAGGAAACCACAAGTGACAGTGAGAAGATGATGAAATGGCACTTATCTCAAGGAAATTCAAAAAGTTCATGAAAAGAAAGAAGTTTAGAAAAAGAAAATATTTGTTAAAGGAGACCATAGCAAACATAAGGAAAAGAGTGAACCACCTACATGCTATGAGTGCAAAAAGCCTGGACATATCAGACCAGAATGTCCACTGTTAAAGAAAGGATCTAAAAGAGTAAAGAAGAAAGCAATGATGGCTACATGGAGCGATAGTGAGGCTACAAGTTCAGAAGAAGAAGAGAAAACTGAAGTTGCCAATGTATGTTTCATGGCTGATAATGATGAGGTAAGCCCTAACTTTTTAGATGACTTTACCTTTGATGAATTACAAGGTGCATTTTATGAACTTATTGATGATTTTGCAAATTTAAGTTCAAAGAACAAAGATTTGAAAAATGAAATCAAAAATCTTATTTTGAAAATGAAAGAATTTTAAAAGATAATAAATCATTGTTAAAGGAAAACCAAGATTTGAAAAATGAAGTAAATAAATTAAAACCAATTGTTGATAGATTTACTTTAAGTTCAGAAAAATTAAATAATTTTAAATAGTCAAAGAGTTGTTTACAATAGAGCTGGTCTTGGATATAATCCTTTTGAAAGACAAAAATTTTTGAAAAATATTTATGTACATGGTAATGACTCCACCAAAATTACATGCTTCAAATGTGAAAAATTAGGACATAAAGCTTATACTTGTCACACACACAATGTGAGAAAAATATGGGTTCCGAAAGGAACTATCTTAACTAACCCTAAAGGACCCAAGAAAGCTTGGGTACCTAAAAAGTAAAATTTAAAATTGTGTATGCAGGTGTGTCTTGAAACTCGAGCAATTAAAAGACAATGGTACTTGGATAGCGGGTGCTCGAGACACATGACAGGTGATGAATCGCAATTCATCACTTTGAAGGCTTTGATGAAGGTGTTGTTACTTTCGGTGATAATGGCCAAAGAAAAATAATTGGCATTGAAAAAATAGGTATTACACCTCATGCTTATATTAATAATGTCTAGCTTGTGAAAGGACTGAAACACAATTTACTTAGCATTAGTCAATTATGTGACAAAGGATTTAATGTTACATTTGAATCATCCTTATGCATTGTTCAAAATCCTGCAAATAAAAATATGAAGATTTGTTGGTCAAAGGTATGGTAATGTATACATTGTTAATTTAAATAATTTGCATGATCAAAATATTGATTTTCTAGTTGCTACAAACAATAAAACTGATAATATTGGTTATGGCATCGTAGGCTAGCTCATGCAAGCATGGATTTATTATCTAAATTAATTAAGAAGGATTTAGTGCATGGTTTGCAAAACTTATTTTTGAAAAAGATAAGATTTGCAATGCTTGTCAATTTGGAAAACAAACCCGAGTATCTTTTAAATCAAAGAATTTAGTTTCAACCACTAGACCTTTAGAACTCTTACATATGGATTTATTCGGTCCTACAAGAACAACTAGTCTAGGAGAAAAAGATATGGTTTTGTTATTATTGATAATTTCTCTCATTTTACATGAGTTTTATTTCTACTAGTAAAGACGAAGCATTTCCAGCATTTCAAAAACTATTTAAAAGAATTACAAATGAAAAGAATTCTTCTGTTTTATCGATACGAAGTGATCATGGAAAAGAATTTGAAAATAAATCATTTGAAGATTTTTGTAATGAAAATGGAATTGAACATAATTTTTCTGCACCAAAAACACCATAAAAAATGGAGTAGTTGAAAGAAAGAATAGAACTTTAGAAGAAATGGCTCGTACCATGTTGTGTGAGAGCAATCTCCCAAAATATTTTTGGGCAGAAGCTATCAACACTGCATGCTATGTTTTAAATCGTGCATTGATTAGACCTGTTTTGAAAAAGTCTCCATATGAGTTTTGGATGCCGATGTTTTGTTTTAAATAATGAAAATCAAACCTTGATAAATTTGATGCTAAATCTGATGAAGGAATTTTTCTCGGTTATTCTTTGCATAGTAGAGCTTTTAGAGTATTCAATAAAAAGACTCTAGTAGTGAAGAATCTATTCATGTCATTTTTGATGAATCTAATGATCTTCCATTAAGGAAGAGAAAAGGTATGAATGATGCAGATGAAATTGAAGATCAACTCAAGGATATCACCTTGAAGGATAAAGATGAATCAGATACACAAAAATAAATGAAGAAGGGAACGTTGACCTACCTGAAGCTTCACAAGGTAATGATAAATTGGAAAGAGGATGGAGGTATGTTCTCAGTCATCCTAGAGATCAAATTATAGGTGATCCATCTCAGGGAGTTAAAACTAGATCATCATTTAGAGATGCTTATAATAATTTAGCATTTGTATCTAAAATTGAACCTAAATGTTATGATGAAGCTAAAAATGATGTTGATTGGATTAATGCCATGCATGAGGAACTTCACTAGTTTGAAAGAAATAATGTATGGACTCTTATTGAAAGACCTTATGATCATCAAATTATCGGAACTAAATGGGTTTTTAGAAACAAATTAGATAAACATGGTAACATAATTAGAAATAAAGCAAGATTAGTAGCTAAGGGTTATAATCAAGAAGAGGGAATTGATTTTGATGAGACTTTGCCCCAGTTGCTAGACTAGAAGCTATTAGATTACTTCTTGCCTATGCTTTTTATGAATTTTAAATTATATCAAATGGATGTTAAAAGTGCTTTCTTAAATGGATACATTGCTAAACAAGTTTTTGTGGAACAACCACCCGACTTTGAAAATCACTTGTTTCCAAACCACGTTTTTAAATTGAACAAAGCTTTGTATAGTTTGAAACAAGCACCCTGGGTGTGGTATAAAAGATTAAGCAAATTCTTGATCAGTAATGACTTTATTTGAGGAAACATGGATACAACTTTATTTATTAAAAGACAAGATAAAGACATATTAATTATTCAAATCTATGTTGATGATATCATATTTGGTGCCACTAATGATTCTTTGTGCAAGGACTTTACTAAGCTTATGCAGGGAGAGTTCGAGATGAGTATGATGGGAGAGCTGAACTACTTCCTCGGACTACAGATCAAATAAAGCAAAGATGGGATCTTCATAAGCCAATCCAAATATACCAAAGAAATGATGAAGAAGTTTGGCATGGAGAAATCCAAGATATTGGTACCCCTATGAGCTCATCATGTAGACTTGAATCTTATAGTACTGAAAAGTCTGTTGATTTGAAATTATATAGAGGCATGATAGGATCATTGTTATATTTAACTGCTAGTAGACCAAATATTTATTCAGTGTTTGCATGTGTGCTAGATATCAAGCCAATCCTAAAGAATCACACTTGCTTGCTGTTAAAAGAATATTTAAATATTTAAATGGAACAGTAAATTTGGGTATATGGTATGACAAAAATCTAGCATTGACTTGATAGGCTACACTGATTCAGATTTTGCTGGATGTAAACTAGATAGGAAATCAACCAGTGGAACTTGCCAGTTTCTAGGTGTTAACTTAATTTCATGGTTTAGCAAAAAAGCAAACTTCACTATCTACGGCTGAGGCCGAATACGTTGCAGCTGGAAGTTGCTATGCTCAAATCTTATGGATTAAGCAACAGCTAGAAGATTATAGCATTAAACAAAAAGCCATACCTATAAAATGTGATAATACAAGTGCAATCAGCTTAACTAAAAATCCTATTCAACATTCCAGAACTAAACATATTGAAATTAGACATCATTTATCACGTAAACAATGGAAATGTTGTTATTGAATTTTTAAATACTAAAATTCAAATTGCTGATATTTTCACCAAGCCTCTTGATGAAACAAAATTTTATGAAATTAGAAGAGAATTAGGAATGTATGATCCAACTGCTTAATGAATCAATTAATGAAATCTTTTTTGAAATGATATTTGAAAATCATGACATCTTTTCAATCAAATCTCTGAATGAAAAATCTTTTCAATTAAATGCATTGTACCTACCTTTGAGTATGTCAGTTAGCTGAATGTTAACTTCTCCTTTAATTCCCTTCATGACGCATGAAACCTTTTTCCATTCAATCCACCAACGGAAATTCAACTCTATTTATTCCTTTCATGGTAGTTAACCAATCAGGCAACCAAACAGTCACCTGGCCAGTTAACCACCTAGGAAACCTCCCTATATAATCCTTTTCCACCAACCGACTTCATTCAAACTCATCTCCTCACTTCAACCGATCGTCCTCTCCACACTTCATCTCTTCACGATTTCATCCTCCATCAATCAATCCGTCCTCTATTCATTCCATCTATCTTCACTTCATCAATCTTTCAAGAAGATCATTGATGGCTCCTAAGAAGAAGGCAATCTTAAGGGATGATGATTGTTCTGATCTTCGAAGGAAGTCTTACTCATCTTCTTCTCATATCAACACTCTAATAGTTACCAAATCATTTGCTCATGGCAGGTTAGTTGATTTTAACTTCCTAGATCAAGAAGGTTTTAAAATAGGAAAACTTTTTGCTAATCAAGGTTGGGCTAACTGTTATCTACCAAAAGGCCAATATATCTTGAATTAATTAGAGAATTTTATGAGAATATTACCTTTGGTAGTGGAATCATTTCATCCTGTGTCAAAAAGACTAGGATTGACCTTGACTGCAAACGTTAGGTTCTGCTTTAAACATTCCTTATGATGGTATCTTAGAAATCCTTCCTAGTGAACGAGGTTACAAACTTGGTTTAATCCTTAATATTGATGATAATGAAGCTAGCAATAAAGATACTCTTGATGCGAACATGTTGTCAGTGAAAATAGACTATTTCACAGTATCATTACCAAGATTCTTGCCCCTCGTGTTGGTTCCTTTAATGTAGTAACAGATAGAGGCATAAGTTTGATGTACGACATTCTAATAGAAGACCCAGTAGATCTACCTATCTAATGACTATAATGAAAGAATTCCTGAGTAGGTCAAAGGCTGCATTGCCCTACGGTATGTTTCTCACATATGTATTTGAGTTTTTCAATATAAAGCTTAAAGGAGAAACTGCGGTAGCATTACATCATATTGACATGTTTAATGCTCACTCGCTGCACCGTATGGACTATGCCAAAAGAGATGGTGTTTGGACTAAAAGTTAGATCCAGAACTGGTCAATCTAGTAATATGCCGCCACCTAATATGACATCTACTTGTTCTCCTTAAAATTTCTTTAACTTTGTTGCTATGACAGCTGATCAAAATCCATTTTTATCTGAACCACCTGATGTCACTGCTGTTGGACCCTCTTATCGAAATGATAACCATGCTCCTGCTCCTCCTACTATCCAAATCTGTGAAGAACAATTCAATGAATTATTCATGAATTGTCTATTGCTCAATCCAGTCAAAGCTCTGGAGACAGTGCTTCTTCAGTTAATGATCAAACTCTTGTACCTCATATTTCATCTGTTTTTGAGACTATTTCTTAGTTCAAGATTACTCTAAACCAACTTGTCCATGATGTTAACATTCTTAATGGGCGAGTTTTCCATCATAATGAGTCTGTCTTGGACCAGATCCTGAAGGAGATTAATTTCTTAAAAGCTAAATTTGAAAACTTTGAGACCAAGGTTGAATGGGTAGAATATCAGATGAGAACCAATGCGAGCCAGACTAGGGATGCCACAAATGCAGTTGATCACTGGACCACATCTCTCTCTAGGCTGAGCCGACTCGTGGAAACCTATATCACTCTTTTTGCCACTTCAGCTCCTGATGCTTCATTTTCACATCCACACCCCTGGTCTCCTCCACCTCAACCTTCCAAGGACAAGCCAGGACCCTCCAGAAAGCAAGATGAATCCTTGGTACAAATTTCTTCTGATGATGATGAGAAGTGAATGTATTTGTTTCAGTGATGAATGTTTATGACTCTACTTTTTGTGATGTATGACTTAAAACTATACCATGTAATATATGTATTGACTTTACTTAATTTTGTAATGCTCTGTATGACTGTTTAAAACAATACCTCTCGATGCGGAAGCTATAGATGATGAACATAGCAAATCCGATCTACATGGAGAAGTTCCTACTCGTGCCTTGCAAGAGTCGCATGCGCCGCTCCTCTATATCACACGCACGCATGATGTATGTAGACAGGAGGAGGAATCCTAGAACAATGGAAGGAGAACTCTTCTCCCTAAGAAGAGACAATCTCTTCTTGATTGGACTTCTTTCTGACTTTCTGTGATTGCAGACGATCAGCTTTCACAAAAAAATCTTTGCCAATTTTCTTCTCTTCTCTATTTCCCTTTCTACTTCACATTTTATACACATCGTAACATTTACGATCGTATTCTCCTAAAAATCTTTTCTCACCGTAATCCTTTCGCAAAGGATCCGATCAGATAAGATAGGGATCTTATCCTTTCATAAAACTACTTCCAAAACTAATTTGGAATTTGATTTTTTTTTACATAGGCTTGAAGAGCTCGTCGAGAACT
The DNA here is from genome assembly GCA_900491605.1 of Calamus simplicifolius. Classification (NCBI taxonomy): domain Eukaryota; kingdom Viridiplantae; phylum Streptophyta; class Magnoliopsida; order Arecales; family Arecaceae; genus Calamus; species Calamus simplicifolius. Next base: position 330,299 of record UESW01004969.1, on the reverse strand, counting down.
TTCCAACGCACTTGACCGATTCGAAATCGGAGTTCAAACAGAGAAGATATGAGCAGATAAAGATCAGAAGTAAAAAATCATCGTCGCACAAATCTTGACGCACACATGGCGCGCGCGCACACACACACACAATGCACCACGTGTCACGATCAAGAGTCTGCGTTAAGAGCAGAGGGCGGCGCACGTTAGCCCCCTACTAACGTGCACCGCAGACACTTTAATTAATTAATTTTTTTTCTTAAACACAGAATTGATCCAATCAATTCCGTTTGAAGTTCAAATTCAAATTCGAAAGAAGCTACTCATAGCTCTTGAACCATACTTCGCATTGGGCCTATCCGAGCTCTAATCCAAAGTGATTTATGAATTCAAAATTCATAAATAAACTTTTAGAGGCTCTATTGGAAATCTGGATCGAACTACTTCGAACCCGGATCCAAACTACTCTGTTGTCAGACCAACCATTGATCTATGGTTCAAATTAACTTCATACCAGATTCATATCATGTCCCAAAATTCTATTTGAGTTACTGACTAACTCAAATCACCCTCGAAGTAGGTGCTGCCGCTAATGCCTAGTGCTAGCTAAACATAGCCAGAACAAACCCCGTATGACCCATCTATTGAGTCCCACTCAAATCAGCGATCACGCCTATGTACAAGTCATCCGATTATGTGCGTGACTCCATAGGTTCGAACTTAAGCCGGTAGCATAGGAATGCTTCCTATACTAATCGATATGACCATCTAGACATGGTTCCCGACGTCCGGATAGATCGAATTTGCATAAGACAACATTCAGGAACTCAGGCTATGGTTGCCGCATAATTCATCCCCTTGTCCTAGTACTCAGGGCGAATACGGAGTTAACTGCCAACTCCGAGTAAATCACCCAAGTATGTTTCAATGCAATGAATCTTGTGACACTTCACAAAGATTACCTTGGTCAAGGTTTTGCTAAATTGAAACATAGTTCGAGCACTCTCTCTAACACTTAGAGTGGATAATCCCATCTTGACTCATCACTGACCCAATAAGTACTTGACTGCACCCAGCAACCTTCCGTCACCGGATTAGAAATTCGGGTGGTCCAGTGCCTAAGTACAGTGAGTTGCTTATCAAGTCAACATGATAGTCTCATGTCAAAGGGACACTTATACCCATTGCCTTTCTGTGAGTTGCTCCAGGCAGTTGAGCACTCAGCAGAGGTGAGTCACTGTTCAGTGAATGTACTCCTACACTCACCCACATGTCATACCAGTGTTATACACTCCTTGGTTTAAGAGAACAAACCAACCCATATGGCACACAACGACCTACACTTGATTACATCGTTGTCCTAGGTAACAATGTATCATTTGGCTGCGAACAGATTTAAGAGTTACTCAACAATTCCTCCATTGTCGAATACATGTAACTCTAAGGACTACAACATATTAGAATTCTACTGGAAGATGTAAACTATATGCTGTACTGCCAAAATTGACTTTTATTTACTGAATAAATCATGTACATATACATCAACTCATAACCGTCTACAAGCTAGATGATTGGTTGTAGGACACATTTCCTAACAACTCCCACTTGAACTATAGCCAATCGGAACAGTATCTAATACCCATCTTTCATTTGCGTTCATTGAACTCCTTGATTCCGAGTGCTTTAGTCATTGGGTCAGCTAGGTTTTCCTTTCCGTCGATCTTCTGAAGGTAGATGTCACCTCGTTCCACGATCTCTCGTACAAGGTGGTAGCGGCGCAACACATGCTTGGTTCATTGATGCGACTTTGGCTCCTTGGCTTGGGCAATTGCTCCCGTGCTGTCACAGTATACTAGGACGGGACTCTCCAGGGCAGGTACCACTCCCAGCTCACCCAGGAACTTTCGTAGCCATACAGCTTCCTTTGCTGCATCTGATGCTACAATATATTCAGCCTCGCATACTAAATCCGCCACTGTGTTCTGCTTGGAACATTTCTAGTAGATCGCTCCTCCATTGAGGGTAAAGATAAATCCGGATATGCTTTTGTTGTCACTCTATCTGACTGAAAACTAGAGTTAGTGTACCCCACTAGTTTTAAGTTAGGTTCTCCATAAATGAGCCATTGGTCCTTAGTATTTCTCAAATACTTAAGGATGGTTTTTACCATCTTCCAATGTGCTTCACCTGGGTTAGACTGGTACCTACTCACTATCCCTAGTGAGTGTGTCACATCTGGTCTTGTACATGTCTAGCATACATGATAGAACCCACTGCCAAGGCATACGGAATTCTACTCATGTACTCTCTCTCCTCAGGAGTTGTTGCACAATCCTTCTTGGAGAGAGTAATTACATGGCCTATCGGAAGATAGCCCCTTTTGGAATTATCCATGCTGAACCTCTTCAGCACAGTCTCAATGTACATGGACTGGGATAATTCCAGCAGCTTCTTAGATCTATCCCTATAGATCTTCATCTAGGATGTAAGAAGCTTCTCCCAGGTCTTTCATGGAGAATTGAGACAGCAACCAAACCTTTATTCCCTGTAGTGCAGGGATGTCATTCCCAATCAAGAGAATGTCATCCACATACAATACAAGAAATACAACTATGGAACCATTTGCCCACTTATACACGCAGGGTTCTTCTCCGTTCTTAATAAAGCCATAAGTCTTGATACATTTATCAAAACATTTATTCCAACTCTGAGAAGCTTGCTTGAGTCCATGGATGGACTTATGAAGCCTGCATACTTTTGACTCATCTATGGATGTGAACCCTTCAGGCTGTATCATATACACACCTCCTCTTCAAGCTCTCCATTTAGAAAAGTTGTTCGGACATCCATTTGCCAGATCTCATAGTCAAAATGTGCAGCTAGAGCAAGCATAATCCGAATGGACTTGAGCATTGCTATAGGAAAAAAAAATCTCGTCATAGTCAATACCATAACGCTGACAATACCCCTTAGCAACCAGACGGGCTTTATAGGTCTCCACCTTCCCATCTGCACCCCATTTTCTCTTGCAAAATCCATTTACACCCTATGGGTTTTACCCCTTCAGGTGGATCAACTAGTGTCCATAAACTATTAATCTCCATGGATTCCATTTTGGACTTCATGGCCTCTAGCCATTTCTTAGAGTCGGATCTCTGCAGCGCATCCATATAGGTGATTAGGTCCTTATCGTTCTCATCGAGTTCGATGGGATCCCCATCACGGACCAAGAAACCGAAGTATCTGTCTCGCTGACGTGGTATTCTACCAGATCTCCTTAATGGTGCCTCAATGGGCTCCGGGTTTGAACCAATCAAAGCCGGTTCCATAGCGGTTTCTGAGCGTAAAAGTACTTCTCCTTATCGAACTTCATTAAGTTCAACATTAGCCTTAGCACTTCCAGTAAGATACACCTTTTCTAAAAAGGTGGCTCTCATACTGACGAACAACTTTTGCTCTTCAGTGTGATAGAAGAAGTATCCTTTAGACTCCTTTGGATATCCAATAAAGATGCATTTGTCAGACCTTGGTCCTAGCTTGTCTGTCAACAATCTCTTGACATAAGCTGGACACCCCCAGACCCTAAGGTGTGTGAGCACCAGCTTACACTCCATCCATATCTCATATGGAGTTTTAGCAACAGATTTACTAGGGACCCTGTTAAGAATCTAACAGGCTGACTCAAGTGTGTAGTCCCAAAAGGAGATAGGCAAACTAGCAAGGCCCATCATGGACCGAACCATATCTAATAGGGTTCGATTCCTTCTTTCAGATACACCATTTAACTGGGGTGTCCCTGGAGGTGTCCATTGAGAGAGAATCACATTCTCCTTTAGATATGTCAAAAACTCATTAGAAAGATATTCACCTCCTCGATCTGACCGAAAGATTTTAATATTCTTTCCAGTTTGTTTTTCTACCTCACTACGATATCGTTTGAACATTTCAAACGATTTAGATTTATGTCTCATTAAGAAGACATAACCGAACCTGGAGTGGTCGTTTGTAAATATAATGACATAGCTAAACCCTCTCATAAAGGCAGTATTCATAGGTCCACAAACATCCATATGTATTAGGCCTAGAACCTCTTTGGCTCTTTCACCTTTTCCAGTAAAAGGTGACTTGGTCATTTTCCCAAGAAGACAGGATTCACAAGTTTTAATTGATTCACAATCAATGTCATTGAGGATGCCCTCTCTGACTAACCTGCTTATCCTGTTCTTGTTTATATGACCTAGCCTATAGTGCCAAAGGTATGAGTCATCGACATCATCTATTTTGGGGCATTTATTTGGAGTGCATAATACATTAACAGGCTGTGATATAAGGTAAATTCCATTGCTCAATTATTCACACATCATAGATACATCATTCACAATGATATTTAAAATATCTTTTTTTATTAAAAAATCATATCCTTCAATAGCCAACTAGCCTACAGAAATGATATTTAATAAAAATGCAAGACAATAGTGACATTCACTAAGCAATATTTTATTAAATTCAAAATAAAGCTCCACAACTTCAAACGCCAGTACTGGAACTCGGCTTCCATCACCCACGTTTAGGAATCTTTCACCTTCTTTGAATCTTCTACTAAATCGAAGCCCCTGCAAAGAATTGCAAATATGAATTGGACTCCCGGTATCTAATACCAAATTAGTAGTATCATAGATAGAAAAATTACAAGGTGTTATCATATAAATACCTTGTCTAGCAACTCCTTGCTGGTTTTTCTTCTTAGGCCTGTTTGGATCCAGAGTTGCTATGTACTGGGGATAGTTCCTTTTCCAGTGACCCAGCTTCTTGCAGTAGAAGCACTCTGCCTGACTTTTGTCTGCCCTCTTCTTCTTGGTCTGACTAGGCCCAGCATGTTGCACCTTCTTTCTTTTATTTTTCTTCTTCATCCCTTTCTTAAGGTGATGATGACCTGCCCTCGAACCTCCCACCAAGTTCACTGACTTCTTTTGAAGCTGGTAATCTTTCTCAAAAGTCTGCAGTAGACCCAGCAAACCATGATAGTTTACTGCAGGCTTCGTCATTCTATAATGACTGAGAAAGTCCAGGTAGGAGCTAGGCAGGGAGTTCAGTATGGCATCCTTCCCAAGTTGCTCATGCAAAGGAAATCCAAGTTTGCCCAGATGTTCTATCATCTCGATCATGTACAGTACATGATCGGTGACAGAAGTCCCATCACACATACGCGCGTTGAAGATGGCACTAGACATTCTATACCTTTCAACGTCGTCTGGCGTCCCGAAAGATTCTTCAATATTTGGAGTATTTGTTCCGGTTAGGCCTCCTCAAATTTCCTACTGAACTCATCATTCATAGAAGCGAGCATTATGCAGCGCACTATGGTGCGGTCATTAGTCCACTTCAGATAAGTGTCCCTGACCACACCAAGCACATTAGGGGCTGGCTGCTCAGGTGCAGGATCCATTAACACATAAATGATCCTCTCATGCTCTAGGACTATCCTAAGCCTTCGATGCCAGCTATCGAAGTTTGGACCTGTCAGTTTATCACTGTCCAACAGTGACCGGAGTGACAGATTTGTAGACATTTCTGAAAGGAAAACCGAAAACTTGTTAGTGTACATGATTTATTTAAACCTATAGACTTGGACTTATAGTCTAAGGCCCTCCCACTATTTTATTCAGGTTGGTAGTCCCTACCTCCAACCCGAGAAATTACTCCTAATTTCTTAGTGGGTACTAGAACCCAATAGACTACATATGAGCCCGACTTTGGTCGGCCCACCCACATGTATTAAAGGTAGGTTCATAACCAATTGTTTCCCTAAACAATTTCTAGTAATTTATTTTGCCCCAGGTTGCACGCCAATCAGCCTTTGGGCCTCCTATTGGGTGTCCTAGTTAGGTCCAACCATTAACATGACATGTTCAAGCTTCTAACCAAGGAATTGGTCAAGCCCGACTTTGGCCGGCCCACCTGACCATCGTTGAGAGAGTTGCATTGAACCATCATAATATGAATGATAATTCCAAAAACCAGATGAGTACCAGGCCTTTGGGCCTCCAATAATCATCTTAGCCATTGGACTCATTATCACTCTCTTAATGGGAAGCTATGACCTAATTATCCCCATAATATAGTCACTTTAGGGACCTAAAAATTTTAGAGGGTTTGATTAATTTGTGACACATGAATGACATGGACCAATTTAAGTATTCTTCCACTAAACCATTTAGTTGGGTTCATTAATTTGGTCCATGGATACCTAAATCAGTCAAACTAATTTTCCTTAGGAAGCATGGGTTAGCTCAAGTCAATAGGTTAGTCTAATCAAGTGCTGGGACCACTTAGCCAGGCCGGCTTGATCAAAAGGCCGAGTTTCGCCATATCCATCTTGCCTAGACACCAGCTGATAATCAACTAGCTAGGTGAGAGGTAGTCGCGACCTTGATCAGAACCTTTCTAGACACTAAGTGGTTGACCAAACCCAATTAAATTTGCCTAAAGACTTGGGTGTCCACTGAGCCCCAAATCAAGTCCATTTAGATGTATGGACTGATCAATCTAATCTAATTAGATGGATCTAAAGAAAAGACCTAACTCAACATTTGATTAGATTCAATTTTCTAATTTAGTCCAATTCATCTAACCTTAGGTCTAACCCAATTAGAGAACTTAATTCATGCTAACCCAATTAGCCCATGATTTATGATCATGTCTTAAGGTCTTTAATTCATAATTCTAGATCCTAAGTTAATCCCTTTTCAAATTTGAACCAATTTCAATTTCGAGTTCTGATTTTGAAACATTTCAAAATTTTCCCATAAAATATTTTTACTTTCTTTGTTCTGTTCTGTACATCCGTTCATGAGTTCTTTCACAGTGGCACCCCTACACATCATAGGAAACCTTTCTTGAATAAGAAATAGAGGCTAGAAAACCTCCCTATGACCAGACGGCCTGATGAATATGCCCAATCCAAGATATAATAGAACACAGCATGCAAGATCTACATTAGATCTACTTCTAAAACATATATTTAATCATCATTAAATAACTTTAACATGCTCTCATCATGCAAAACTTTTAAATCTACTATAGATCTAAACTAATCATAATAAGATCTACTTTAGATCTATATTAGATTATTTATGCATAATAATATCAGATCTACTATGCTTATACATGCATTCCTAAGCCTTAACCAAGGCTCTGATACAAATTTGTAGGGAAAACTTGCTTTTCCTATGTACATGATCTCAAGGTGGAAAGCATGTAATTTAATTTTAATATTCACATAGAATATAAAATTAAAGCATATTAACAAATCTAAAATTTAAGAGTATGTAAAAATAAGTTTAAAACAATACCTCTCGATGCGGAAGCTCTAGATGATGAACGTAGCAGATCTGATCTGTAGGAAGAAGTTCCTACTCGTGCCTTGCAAGAGCCACATGCGCCGCTCCTCTATATCACACGCATGCCTGATGTATGTAGACAGGAGAAGGAATCCTAGAACAATGAAAGGAAAACTCTTCTCCCTAAGAAGAGACAATCTTTCCCTCTTTTTGATTGGACTTCTTTCTGACTTTCTGTGATTGCAGACAATCAGCTTTCACAGAAAAATCTCTGCCAATTTTTTTTTCTTCTCTATTCCCCTTTCTGCTTCATATTTTATACACACCGTAATTTTTACGATTGTATTCTCCTAAAAATCTTTTCTCACCGTAATCCTTTCGCAAAGGATCCGATCAGATAAGATAGGGATCTTATCCTTTCATAAAACCACTTCCAAAACTAATTTTGAAATTTGATTTTATAACGTAGGCTTGAAGAGCTCGTCGAGAGCTTTCCAACGCACCTGACCGATTCAAAATTGGAGTTCAAAACAGAGAAGATATGAGCAGATAAAAATCAGAAGCAAAAAATCACCGTCGCACAGATCTTGACGCACACGTGGTGTGTTTTTCAAGATCAGAAGCAAAAAAAATTACCATTGCACAGATCTTGATGCACATGTGGCGCACGCACGGCGCGCCAAGTGTCGTGATCAAGAGTTTGTGCTGATAGCATAGGGCGGCGCACGTTAGCCCTCTGCTAACGTGCACCACAGACACTTTAATTAATTATTTATTTTTTTAAACACAGAATTGATCCAATCAATTCCGTTTGAAGTCCAAATTCAAATCCAAAAGAAGTTACTCGTAGCTCTTGAACCATACTTCGCATTTGGGCCTATCCGAGCTCCAATCCGAAGTGATTTATGAATTCAAAATTCATAAATAAACTTTCAGAGGCTCTATTGGAAATCCGGATCGAACCACTTCGAACCCGGATCCAAACCACTCTGTTGTCAGATGAACCATTGGTCCATGGTTCAAATTAACTTCATACCAGATTCATATCATGTCCCAAAATTCTATTTGAGTTACTGACTAACTCAAATCAACCTCAAAGTAGGTGCTGCCGCTAATGCCTAGTGCTAGCTAGACATAGCCAAAACAAACCCCGTATGACCCATCTGATTGAGTCCCACTCAAATCAGTGATCACGCCTGCGTACAAGTCATCCAACTATGTGCATGACTCCATAGGTTCGAACCTAAGCCGGTAGCATAGGAATGCTTCCTATACTAATCGATGTGACCATCTAGCCATGGTTCCTGACGTCCGGATAGATCAAATTTGCACAAGGAAACATTCAGGAACCCAGGCTATGGTTGCCACATAATTCATCCCCTTGTCCTAGTACTCAGGGCGAATACGGAGTTAACTGCCAACTCCGAGTAAATCACCCAAGTATGTTTCAATGCAATGAATCTTGTGACACTTCACAAAGATTACCTTGGCCAAGGTTTTGCTAAATTGAAACATAGTTCGAGCACTCTCTCTAACACTTAGAGTGGACAATCCCATCTTGACTCATCACTGACCTAATAAGTAATTGACTGCACCTAGCAACCTTCCGTCATCGGATTAAAAATCCGGGTGGTCCAGTGCCTAAGTACAGTGAGTTGCTTATCAAGTCAACATGATAGTCTCATGTCAAAGGGACACTTATACCCATTACCTTTCTGTGAGTTGCTCCAGGCAGTTGAGCACTCAGCAGAGGTGAGTCATTGTTCAGTGAATGTACTCCTACACTCACCCGCATATCATACCAGTGTTATACACTCCTTGGTTTAAGAGAACAAACCAACCTATATGGCACACAACGACCTACACTTGATTACGTCGTCGTTCTAGGTAACAACGTATCATTTGGCTATGAACAGATTTAAGAGTTACTCAACAATTCCCCCATTGTCGAATACATGTAACTCTAAGGACTACAACATATTAGAATTCTACTGGAAGATGTAAACTATATGTTGTACTGCCAAAATTGACTTTTATTTATTGAATAAATCATGTACATATACATCAACTCATAACCGTCTACAAGCTAGACGATTGGCTATAGGACACATTTCCTAACAATAAATATGTATGAATGTTCACATTATCTTGATGTATTATGCTTGAATTTATTGCAAGACTCTTCAATCTTCTTTTGATCAATGACAAAAAGGGGAAGAAGAATGTTACATACATTAAGGAAATGGAGAAAGTAATAACTCCATATATTTAGAGGGAGTTTACTTATTCAGATTGAGAGGGGGAGAAAGTAATGTTTTTTTGTTTACACTCCTGTTAGTAATGTTTTTCTGTTTACACTCCTGTTTATTCATAATACTTCCTATATTTTCTCTTTGCATGCTTAAGGGTTTTGTCATCATTAAAAAGGGGGAGATTGTTGACCCTAGATTAATTTTGATGCTTACAAAACAATTAAGCAAAGACTAATTATATTTATTAAGCTTGTTGCAGAGAAGATTAGATGCTTTACAAGTAAGTATCTTCATGCAAAATTGTTATGGAGTATACATCATTTTATTTTGCCACCTGATTGCTATCAAATGAATATCTTTAGCCATGTCCGTTTTATTGGCTTGGGAGTTAACTAATTAGCTAGCTTGCTCTTCCATCTAGCTTGCTGACACATCAATTAGCTAACTACCAAATTGTTTCTATGGCTTGGCCGAACGATTGTTCATTTGAGCTAGCTGGTTAAATAGCTTGTTCCTTCGTTAGCTAGCTGGAGTTCCATTTTAGCTAGCTATAGTGCCTGTTACCATTCCTAGCCGAGCCTTTTCATTTTTGAGCTAGCTAACCGCCTTGTCATTTTTGAGCTAGCTGGTTAGCTAGCTTGGCCTCCTTCTGAGCTAGCTAGATTTCATTTTAGTTAACTATGTTTTTGAATGCTTTTGTGTTGGCCGAATGCTTTGGGTATCAGTTAGCTGATTAGCTAACTTGACTTCCCTGTTAGCTAGCTGGCTTGCCTTTTAGTTAACTATCATTCCCTGATTCTTCACTTGGCTGAACGCCCCTCTTTTTTAGCTAACTGTTGAGCTAGCTGATGGTTCTCTTAGCTAGCTAGCTTACCATGTTAGTTAACTACTTTGCTTTGGAGCTAACTATTTTTCTTTGTTAGCTAACTATCTTTCATAGGGACTCCAAGCCGAGCGGATGTTTTTTTCAGTTAGCTGGAGAGCTAACTTTCGCCTCTCAAGCCGTTTGAATTCATTCTGAAGTTAATTAGAGAGCTAGCTACATTTTGGTTTAGTTAGCTGGAAAGTTAGCTGCTTCTTCCTGCGCGTGTGATTGCTTTTTTCCTTAGTTAGCTAGTGAGCTAACTATCCTGGTCGGATGCCTTCTTGTTTTTGAGATTAGTTAGCTAGGGAGCTAACTATCTATTGGCTAGTTAGCTAAAGAGCTAACTACCCACTTCTCTGTTGCCACAAACCAAGCGCCTCCTTTCCCTAGTTAGCTGGAGAACTAACTACCATTTCTTGGCCTCTCTTCATAGCCGTGTGGATTGCTTGCTAGTTAGCTGAAGAGCTAACTATCTTTTGGCTTCGTTAGCTAATGAGCTAACTACTTGTTCTTTTCTTTATCTCTTGGCCGCATGCTTTGCCTATTAGTTATTTAGGAAGCTAACTAGCTAATGCTTTAGTTGCCTAAGGAGTTACCTGACCGTATCCTAGATGGTAATTTTTGCCGTGTGATTTCAAGTGAGCTAGCTGGGGCTCTTGCTTCCTTCCTTGCCGATCGACTTCAAGACCTCAGCTACCTGGAATTTATTCCAATCAGCTTCCACTCAAGCTTTTAAGCGTGCTCTCTCTCTTTCTCTCTCTTCTTTAATACATTGCTATTTTCAACTATATTAACTTTTGATTTCTTGTGTTATGATAGAGTTCTTCTTTCCTCAAGTGGATTCAATGCATTCAATGCTTAAGGGAAATAATCTCAATGGTTATTTTTACTTCCTATTTTTCTTTCCACTTATTTCAAATGTTTCTAACATATATTTTTTTTGTTGGTGAATGCTTATAAATATATGGGATTAGAAGAATAAAATGACGAATCTTAAAAAGATAAATATAAGAGAAAGAAATCCAAGAAAAAGAGCTTTTATTGCATATTTTTTGGAGTGGTTGAAAGCAAGTTGTTGTGCATTCAAAGATCATTTATTGCTCAAAGGTCATCCCAATCCATTAAAGCCCTTAAGCAATCAAGACTTCAGCTACCTCGATGTTGTTCATTTATTGCTGAGGATATTACTTCAAATTTGTAAAGTATATCTTGAATATTTGCTCATTGTAGGAGCTAGTCATTCTTATATTCTCTGAACTTTTGTAAAAGGGTTAGAGTTAACCCTTTGGTTCTTATTGGCTACCTTGTGCCATTAAATAAGAGGACTAGCCTGGTAAGGCTAGGGGTTGGCTTTCTTATGCCGTTAAATAAGAGGATTAGCCTGGTAAAGCTAGGGGTTGGCTTCCTTGTGCCGTTAAACAAGAGGACTAGCCTAGTAAGGCTAGGGGTTTGGCTGCCTTGTGCCATATAAACAAGAGGGCTAGCCGGGGAAGGCTAGAGGTTGTAATCGTTGTGATACGATTAGTGGAATTCCCAAAGGTTTTGGGGAGTGAATGCAGGTGTTGAGTTTGGCACCGAACCACTATAAATTATTTTGTGTTTGTGGTTGTTTTATTCTTTGTTATTATTATTTTGTGCACTTCACTACACCGCTGCAAATCAAATTTAAATTAGTGTTAAAGTACATACCTGCATAGTAATTAATTTTTAAATTACCCAATTCACCCCCCTCTTGGGTTGCTACATTTGGGCAACAATCAGTAATTTTATGGTATACTTACAGATGCTCATGGACATCAGCTCATGGTTATTAGTAGAGTTGGGCACTAGGCCATGCCTGGCACGACATAACCCAGGCCCCTGGGTTGAAAAAAAAGTGGTCGTGCTCGGCACGGCCGTTATTAGACCATGTCGGGCATGGCCCATTAAAAAAAATTGGAGCTATTTCTTACAGACACCCATGGGCCAAGTCAGGGCAAGGTGTACTTACAGATGCCCATGGGCCAAGCCTGGGCATGGCCCAGTACTAGCCATTTCTAGCCGTTCCATTTCTATTCATTTCCAATGGCTAGAAACGGCTAATAGAGGGGGTTTTTACCTTTTTAACCCCCCCCCCCCCCCCCCCCCCCCCCACACACATAGCCATAAAATGTCTATATGAAAGGATATTTTAAGAAATTTATTTTTTTATTCCTATAAATACCACATTCCTTCCTCATTCTCATCACACCAAACCAACTCTCTTCTTCTTAATTACACTATTTCTCCTTTCTAGCAAGTGCTTTAGCAATTTAATTTTTAGTTTGTAAGTGTTCTAGCAAGTGTTCTATCAAGTGTTCAAGTGCTACACAAGAGGAGGTTCTTATTAAGAAGTACAAGAGAAAGGAGGTCACTTCTTGTTAAGAGGCGAGAGCACAAGAGAAAGCTTACAAATCTTGGCTCCATGTCTCCACCTCTGGTCCTCTTCTCAATTCCTTCTTGTGGTTAATTTTTACTTTTTTGCATTCATTAATTTAAAATTTTAGATATGACATCTTATGACGAAAGTCATTTTGGATTGCCCTCTATTTCTAAGGGAGAAAAAACTAATCCCCAAGTTTTCTCTAGAACTAGTGAACCAAGTGAAGGTCAAACCTCTTCTCGTAAGAGGACTGATGATGTTTGGAATGATTTTGATAGAATTATGGTTGATGAAGTCTTAAAAGCAAAATGTAGAAAATGTGCAAAACTTTATAGTTGTAGTAGTAGTGGGGAAATAGGGCTAAAAATATATTAAGAGACTCATATGATGCATGATTCTTGTCTGCAAAGTACCCTTAATATACAAGGGGATCACTTGCAGGTACTTTTGCATATAATCATGAAAATCAGAGAAAATTACTTGTAAGATGAATAGTTCAGAATGAATTACCTTTTAGTTTATGTGATTCTTTTAATTTTCAAAATTATATTCAATTAGCTCTACAACCTGCTTATAGAAGAACTAGTAGGTGTACATTTAGAAGAGTATCTATGACAAACTTTTTAGCAATAAAACAAAGTCTAATTGAAACACTCTCTCTTTTAAATGTAGGAGTTTCTTTAACTTCTAATATTTGGTCATAGTAATTATTTATTGCTATTACTATTCATTATATTGATAATGATTGGCAACTAAATAAACGAATTCTTGTTTTTCATGCTTTTGATTTTTCGCATTTGGGGCAACAAATTTCAAATGCTATTTATCAAACTGCATGCTTAAATAATCACTACAAGAAAATACTGAAATACCGATGCAAATTTAGCGACGCAATGATGCATCGCTAAATTGCGACCACATTGCGATGCTTTCGCGATAACAAAACATTGCGACGCAATTAGTGACGCATTAGCGACTCAATAAACTAAAAAATCAAAAATAATTAATTTTTTTATTTAGCGACACAAGTAATGCGTCGCAATATTTTTAAATTTAGTTTTTATAAAATATAAATATGAAAAAAAATATTGCGACGCAACTTAGTGTGTCGCAATGATTTTAAAAAATTAATTATGTTAAATAGCGATGCATTAGCGACGCAATAAACCAAAAAATTAGAAAATTTATTTTTAATTTAGTGACACACTAATTAAGTTGCAATTATTTTAAATAAAATTAATTTTTATAAAATATAATTATGAAATAAAAAAATTGCGATGCAACCCAGTGCGTCGCAATATTTTTAAAAAAATTAATTATGTTAAATAGCGACGCAATAAAACAGTAAATTAATAAAAATAATTTTTTATTTAGCGACGCAAGTATGGTGTCACAATGTTTTTTTAAAAATAAATTTCATAAAAATATTAAAAAGAATTATGAAATAAAAATATTGTTTAAGGAAATCTGAATATTCTTTTTAATATATATATGTGTGTGTGTGTTAAACTCTAATCATATGAGAACCGGAGTGAGATAAGATACAAGAAGAACGAAAGTTAAATGACTAGCATCTAAAGAAAGACTTGGATCCAAACAGATAAACAGGGGCCAAAAAGAACAAAGAAACGATCCAAACGGGAGGTAAAAAACGTCCTAGAAAGGTAGACAACAAACCTTTAGAAACCGTGTCTAAGACAAACTCCAAAACCCTAGTATCCTTAGCTCTGATCGATCACTCAGGAGCGGCAACATGAACAAGACGAAACACGCCGACAACAGGAAAGATCTCTCTTAGGAAACCTTAGGAAAAGCTCACCGTCGCCCCCTTACGTGGATCAGATGGCGGTAGAGGGATCGGTTTCCCGAGAAACCCTAGTATTAGGCTTTTGGGGAACAAGAAAAGAAGCCCTTCTCCACAGCGAGCTCTCGGCGTCTCTCCCCTCGCTCTCTTTGCGACTCACGCTCCCCCCCCCACCCTTTTAAAGTTTCCCAAACGGGACTACGAGCAGCCAAGCACCATCTGAAGCGAAGCGGAAGGGCCGCGGCACTATGCCCGTGAAACTGTCTTGGTCGAATGGCTTCGATCGATCGCAACCATCGGATCGTCGTCGATTGGATCGATCGAAACGGTCAAGATGAGTCGTCGCCGACCGAGATCGATCATGGCTTCGATCGATCGCAACCATCGGGTCGATGCCGATTGGATCGATTGCGACGGTCCGAGATCGGTCGTCGCCGACCGGGATTAATCATGGCTTTGATCGATCTCAACCGTCGGATCGTCACCGATCAGATCGATCGCGATAGTCCGAGATCGATCATCGCCGACCGGGATCGATCATGGCTTCGATCGATCGCAACCGTCGGATTGTTGTCGATCGGGATCGATCATGGCTTCGATCGATCACAACCATTGGATCATCGCCGATCAGATCGATCACAATGGTCCGAGATCGGTCATCGCTGACCAAGATCGATCATGGCTTCAATTGATCGCAACCGTCGAATTTTCGCCGATCGGATCGATCGCAACGGTCCGAGATTGGTCGTCACCGATCGGGATCGATCATAGCTTCGATCGATCGCAACCATCGGATCATCGCCGATTGGATCGATCGTGCCGGTTCGAGATCGGTCATCGCCGATCGGGATCGATCATGGCTTTGATCGATCGAAACCGTCGGATTGTCGCCAATCAGATCGATCGCGACGGTCCGAGCTCGGTCATCGCCGACCGGGATCGATCATGGCCTTGATTGATCGCAACCGTCGGATCGTCACCAATCGAATCGATCATGACGGTCCGACATCGGTCGTCACGACCGGGATCGATCAGGGCTTTGATCGATCGCAACCGTCGGATCGTTGCCGATCGGATCGATTGCGACGGTCCGAGATCGATCGCCGCCGAACGGGATCGATCATGGCTTCGATCGATCGCAACCGTCGGATCGTTGCCGATCGGATCGATCACGACGGTCCGAGATCGGTCGTCACCAACCGGAATCGATCATGGCTTTGATTGATCGCAACCGTCAGATCGTTGCCGATCAGATCGATCGCAATGGTCCGAGATCGGTCATCACCGACTGAGATCGATCATGCCTTCGTTCGATCGCAACCGTCGGATTTTTGCCGATCGGATCGATCGCAACGGTTCGAGATCGGTCGCCACCAACTGGGATCGATCATGGCTTTGATTGATCGCAACCATCGGATCGTCGCCGATCGGATCAATCGCGATGGTCCGAGATCGATCATCGCCAACCAGGATCGATCATGGCTTCGATCGATCACAACCGTCGGATCATCGCCAATCAGATCGATCACAAAGGTCCAAGATTGGTTGCCGCCGATCGAGGTCGATCATAGCTTCGATCGATCGCAACCATTGGATCATCACCGATCGGATCGATCGCGATGGTCCAAGATCGATCATCGCTGACCGAGATCGATCATGGCTTCGATCGATCGCAACCATCGGATAGTCGCCGATCGGATCGATCGTGATAGTCCGAGATTGGTCGCCACCGATCGGGATCGATCATGGCTTCGATCGATCACAACTGTTGGATTGTCGCTGATCGGATCGATCGCGATGGTCCGAGATCGGTCGTCGCAGACCGGGATCGTTCATGGCTTCGATCGATCACAACTGTTGAGAAATTATTGAAACATAATTGCCCCAACTCTATTGATTTTGATGATTTCCAAAAGCCATGATATTTTAAAGAAACAATGAGTTTATTATCAAATACCTTGAGCTTATTCAAAATGAAAATGGACTCTCAATGTTTAAATTCATGAGTTTTGAATCAATTTTGAAAAAGAAGTTTCAAGCTCTATATTTTGAGATTTCAAAAAGAATTCTTACATATCATATAATCAATGATTTCTTGAAACATGTCTTGAATTCATCTTAATGTAATATTTATTCAAGTTTATATTTAAATTTATTTGGGACGAGTTTTAAAGTCTATCAGAACATTTTTCTGATTTTTGTATCGCTCCCGAGCCGACTCAAGGGTTTCCGAGTCGACTCCCCAAATGTCTGTTTTTCAATGTTGTCCTGAGTCGACACTTGAGTTTTCAAGAGTCGACCCCTGAACCTTCGCGAGCCGACTCATGGACTGTGCGAGCCGACTCGACTCAGACGGCAGAGAGGCTCATTTTTGAGCACTTCTCGAGTCGACTCCCCGCATATCTCGAGTCGACCCTTGAAAGTTAGGTGTTTCTGGAATCGAGTGTTCGAGCCGACTCCCACAAAGCTCGAGTCGACTCCACGAAATCTGGGCGCGATTTTTCACGGATGACACATCAGCTCCAACGGTAAGATTTTGAATAACGGCTATTTTTCTTTGTTCTAACGGCTATATTTTGCAGAATCTATAAATAGAGGAGCCTTTTCAAATCAAAAGATAAATAGAAATCAAAGAAAAAGAAAATCTTTCAAAAAGAGGGAAAAACAGAGCTTTATTGGAAAAATCTTCTAGTTCAAAATAGAGTGATTCAAAAGGAGTGAAATCAAAGAGGAAGTTTCGTCTGCTCCAGATCATCAATCCACAAGAGTCAAAAGAAAATCCAAAAGCTTTTCAAAGATCAAATCGAAGGATTTTCAACATTCAACAAAAGGAGAAAAAGCTTCATCTCAACTCCAAAGTTTTCAAACGGTCAAGAATCTTGCTGAGGCCTGATTCAATACTTCAAGAGGAGTTAAAGAGGAGAAGGAAGAAAGCCAAAGCCACAACCATCTGCAATCTTATCAGGCTTTTCTAACCCTTTTTATACTTTATTTGTATATTTGCTCAAGGGGAGCGTTTCTATATTTAAACTCTGTTATTTTGGTTGTTTGCTGATTCAATCAGTGGATTGAATCAGTGGAGGTTATTATACCTCGTTGCAAGCCGGAGTGCTTGTGTTGGGTTAGTTGTGAGCCCGTGAAAAACAACGTGTAGGGTTTTGTGCTGGTGAGCCCGTGTAAAACCGGCTGGGTTCGTTGTGATCCCGGGAAAAACAACAAGTTTGAGTTGTGAACTTGTAAAACAACTCGGCTGTAATCGAAGAGATTATAGTGTGGACCCAAGTGAATCTTGGGAGTGGACGTAGGTGTTGGTTGCACCGAACCACTATAAAATTATCTTGTGTTTGCCGTGCTATATTTCTCTCTCTCTATCTCTCTTTATTATTTGCTTGTGTATTGATTAAAGTTAGCCTCTCACTTGCACATTTTGCTAACTAATCAACTAAAGTTAAAAAGACTTAAATTTTTAAGAACCCAATTCACCCCCCCCCTCTTGGGTTGCCATCTGGGCCAACAATTGGTATCAGAGCAAGTGCTCATTTAGAATTTGATCTCACGATCAAGAGCTAAAGATCCTTATGGCAACACAAAGTGGTTCAT